>VXBL01009843.1:483655-580463 GCA_013400195.1 Aramus guarauna
GACTGGAGATAGGTGATGGAGGGGCTGGACAGGAAGAAGGGAGATCAGCAGGATACCTGGATGTCGGCATGATGACGTCCAAAGGCCCATCTGGTATCTATACAGATCAGAGAAGGGATGCCTGGTAATCAGGGTTTTGAGGTCTACTCAGAGAGCAGGAAGGAGGTTCTGAGTAGGGATAGGGAACACAGAAGAATCATTTATGAATAGGAAAAAGTGGTGGCCAGAGACTAGTCTATCAGGAAAAAGTTTAGCAAAACAGTCTTCATGATGCAGAGAGTCTCCTGTCAGAGAAGTAGAGGAAGAAAACAGCAAAAAGACCAGACTCATTCCTCCTGTTTTTTCAGTTGTTGTTTTTTTTTTTTCTTTTTGTTTTTTCTTTTTTCTTTTTATATGTAATACATAAATCAGTGAAGCCATGACCATATACCCAGGGTAACACCACAGCTCTCAGACATGGGGCCATTACACTTTTGTTGTTGCTTTTTCCAAACCTGTCTTCCCCAGGAATGGTTGCTGGGTGAGAGATCAGCAGGATCTCTGCACTTCTTTTCTCCCATCACCAGTGGTTCAGTGATCCAGCAAGACTGTTTATCTCATAAATATCGGTCTGATCCTGTAGTCATCAGTCATGACGAAATACGTCTCACTTCACTGGTAGCATCTTCTCATCAGCAGGACATGAAACAAGTCAGCACAGATGCTTTCTCTGGAAGTGTTCAAGGCCAGGTTGGATGGGGCTTTGGGCCATTTCCCCCTTTCAGCTCCTGTTAGCTGTTTAGCTGATTTCTTGGAAATGCTAGGATGATCCTGCATGTATAGCATCCTAGTGTCCTAGCAGAATCCCAGTACAGGACCCTATATGCCTCGGCTTCTATTGCACCAAAAAGGCAGCTCTGAAAGCTAAACAGTTTTTAAAAAGCAGGTCTCTCAATTTCTTTTAAAAAGCCTTGTCCGTGCTATCGGCAAGTTTCTTCTTGATTTCAATTTGTACCACCTTTGAAAATGGACTGTGTTCCTATGCAATGCCACAGCTTTGTACTTCTTTTCCAGACTTGCTGACATAAGACACTATGTTATGTGAGGCAGAAGTAGGAGGAAAATGGAATTGCTGAAGGAATTGATTAAGAGTTTGAAAGCACTTCCTCCTTTGTTTTTCCATTTTAGCAATCTACTCTGTGTTTTATACCCAAATTGTCTTCCTCCTTAATTTGGACATTTTCTCATTTTCTGATCTGTTTTATGCATTTCCATAGCACCTAGTTTTGATCCAGGTATTGGCACACAGCTGTGTTTCTGTTGCATGAAAGGTTGTATGTTGCCTCAGGGACTTTTTCACCAGTTTCAGGCTACTTACAGGAGGACAAATGATACTCAGACTGAAGTAAGGGCTATACCAAATTATCAAGCTGAGCAGTCAGACTCTTTTAATGAGTGTGTTCATAACAGATCCAATTTTATGTCATGTGGCCCTAGTGTTTTTGACCTGCTGTTAGAGGTTTGAACCAGGATCTCTTTTATGATTGAACTACAGCTGCTGTAGTAAAAACACCCCTCCCCGCTTCTAAATGTTCTTTATCTCATTTTCTTTCTTCATGTTTTTGGATACTCACGGTCTTTTCAGATGATTGTGCCTACGTCTGCTTGTGTCTTCAACACTGAAAATGGGTTCATTCACTTGAATTACAGAAAAAGTAAACAAACAAATTTAATACGTATCTAAAGTATTACATGGATTGTTTCCCTCCATTTTTCCATTTAAGAGCAGAATCAGAAGTGGCAGAAATCTCAGATAAGGGTTGTCTGTGAAATTTCCAATGGCTTTTTCTCTTTTTCAAGAAATGAAATGTGCAGAAAGATTGGATAAGCTTTCGGATGTTTGGATGGTTGCTTGAATCAAATCCAACTCCCAAACCTTTTATGTCTTCTTTGCTGCAAATGCATATTGACAAACAGACAGCCAAATGCCACAGAAATAGGCTCCGGTAACTGATGTTATTGAATTATGCTACTAGAATAGTGCTGAAATGGAGGGCCAAAATAATTATTATAATCAGGATGAAATTTATAATCTGTTTTGTAGCCCAAATTACTCCAGAAGCAGTCTACCCCTTTGTTCTGGTGTCAATCCTTACTAGTATTAAATTTCTACTGTTCCATATTTAAGAAAAACAATACTTTCTATAGCAGTTGAAAGGTTTAGAGCTCTTGATCTTCTTGTTTTGTTTATTAATAATTTCAAACTGGTTTTTCTTGCTTTTATAGGATTCTGATTTCTTTTCCACTGACCTATACATATCCCTTTCTTCTCTTTGGGCTCTCTTCTGAAAAAGCCCAGAGCAGTGCAATTCTTAGAATCTCAGAATCGTTTTGGTTGGAAAAGCCCTTTAAGATCATCAAGCCCAACCGCGTCCAAGTCTTGGACACCTTCCTCCCAGCATGCTCTTCATTCTCTAGCTCCAGAGCAGGCAGTGCTCTGTCTGGTCATGGTATCCCTTCATTTATTCTTAGACATAAACTTTGTAACTTGTAGCCAGATTTGTGGACTCAGATTCTGCTTTAACCATACAACCATGTCACAGAGTTAGACTTGCCTGGCTAGTTGAGTAATCTGTTTTGGAGATGGAGTAATCTCAAATGGTAAAAGGAGGAAAGTTTAGTAAAAGAGATAGCATTAACCTTCCATTACAAGCCCAACACTCACAACGCACCCACAGGACATGACAAGAGGACATCTTGTTCCTTCTTTTCATGCAAACTGGTCAAAACATATTTTAAGAGAGACCAGCAAAGAAAATGTAGAACTCCAAATCCCAGCACGTGCAAGCACATTTATTTTAGCAAAGGAAGGGTTCCTTAATGCCTGATTTTTCACAAACCATCCTCTGCTATGCCAAGTGGTTGAGAAGTGTTGCTTCCTGAATTCCAAAGTAAGTGATTCTTCACCTTGAGAGAAAAATGTGGGTTTTTATCTGAGAATGAGTTTTGTCTAAAGAGAGGGTTATTCTGCCTTTTCCTTGCCAGACCTGTGTATTTAGATGACTCTCTGCAAGTGAATCTCACAGTTAGTGTGTTGAATAAAACTGTTTCCAGGACACTGTTTTTACTTTGTGTGATCAGAGTCTGCCTGAAAGAATATGGCAGGAAGTGGAAGAGAATAAAACTGTCTGTTCATCACACACTGAAGAACTCATATGAAAAAAATATAGTTGTGATGGTTTAACTCAGCAGGCAGCTAAAACAACCACACAGCCATTCGCTCACTCCCCCTACCCAGTGGGACGGGGGAGACAATCAAAAAGGGAAAAAAAAAAAAAAAAAGAAAAGGTAAAACCTGTGGCTTGAGATAAAGACAGTTTAATAAGACAGAAAAAGAAGACAACAATAACAATAATAAAATATACAAAACAAGTGATGCACAGCACAATTGCCCACCAATCAAAGCCAATGCTCAGCTAGTTCTAAAGCCAAAATATCTCCCAGCCCACCTCCTAGTTATATAAGGAGCATAACATCATATGGTATAGAATATCCCTTTGGCCATTTTGGGTCAGCTGTCCTGGTTGTGTCCCCTCCCAGCTTCTTGGGTGCCCCCCCTGCTTTCTTGTTGGCAGGGCAGTATGAGAAGCTGAAAAGCCCTTGACTGCTCGGCAACAACTAAGACATCAGTGTGTTATCAACATTATTCTCAGCCTAAATCCAAAACCCAACACTATACCAGCTATTGGAAAGAAAATTAACTCTATGTCAGCTGAAATCAGGACAATAGTGTATTCTCTATTGCACAGAACTTCTTCAGAAATGCAAATTGTGATCACAGTAGTAAATTGAGTCATACCTTCTCTACATCCTCTGAATAATCTGGTTTCTGAATTTTTCCAGAGATAGCTTTTGCAAGAGTATCCTTCTTATGAGATTATCTGGGGAAGGATAAAATCAGAACTAGAGGTGAGATGAACTACTCAAAATCATACCGAAGTAAAGTCCACAAGACCAGATTCCTAACATTTTGTCCTATATATCAACTCATTAAAGGACTCATCCTCTGCAGATAAATTCCTATGACATACATGCCCAATTTTTTCGGCTCCCATCTCTTTCCAGAACACGATTGAGAAGGCATTTTGATAACTGCAGTAAAATAAGTTTCCAAAACACCATGGGGTTTCTGTGCTTGGGGTAAGGCATGATCCTTTAAGTGAAATGAAAAAACTCTAAAATTACATGCCAAGAAATCAATACTTTTTTTTCATTTTGCTTGAAAAATTATCTTGCAAAAGGGTCTTCGTTTTTCAAATTCCATGACTACAGCTGAAACACATAAACTGAAAAGAAGTGCTATAAAGACATAAATCTTGATAGAAATCATAGATTTGTCATGCTATTATTGCTGCTCTTTGGCAAACCATGCAGTCATTTTCCATTCATTTAGAATTCAGTCAAGTAGGATCAATTCAGGCTTTGCTTGTCTGTATCCTGTGATGTAATGCCATCTAATGAAGCTGCAAAGTATAAAATCTGACTTCAGCCAGCGAGACCATTATAATGCTCTTCCTTCTGTTTTGACCTTTAAGTAAGAGTGTAAGGCAATGAGTGCTGCCTGTAACTAGCACTTGTGGCAACATGTTGACTACAAATACAACTGATGGATCTGTGGCTATGAATCATCTAGATAATGTTATCTAAGCAAATAATTTACTTCAAATGAGAAAACTTCATTAAAGTCAAGCACCCAAAATTTAGGAAATGGTAGAACTGAGATGGACTGTTCAGCTTCAGTTCAACTCCCCTAATATCTGCCATGTTACAGTTATGCTAGAAGGTAGTTGTATATTCAGATAGGATTTTTCCACAGATGTGTTCAGCAACGGTGACTGGTGAGTGGCTAAGTTTGTTCTGCCTCTTTTGTAGTGTGTGTGTAGCTCATGAAGACATAATCTGAATGCAACACTCTGCATTTCCTGGTAGATCTTCTGCTAGGCTTGCTTAAGAAAATTTGGTACTATGGCAAGAAGGTACTCAAAAATGCTAGATTGCACAGTGTGGCTGAGCATAGGCTTTATTAAAAAAAGAAAGCATAAATAAAACAAGTGAGTGTGCCTCCAAAGTGTGACACAAGCATCACATGTTCCTTGTGACAACTGGGGGAATAGAATAGCTGGAAACTGTTACCTCTGCATTGCAAATGGAGAAATCAAGGCCTGGATTGAAGAAATCTACCAAAAGCTATACAAAGATCCAAGGCCAAATGGGAATTAACAGTTTTCATCTATCTCTGTGCTTATTCCTCTTAACCATTCTGCTCTTCATTATCCACATATTGCATTGTATTTTTCAGCATCAGTACTCAGCCTTGACAGAGAGCTTGAGAGAGGCACTTTGCAGTCAGCTGGAATCAGCCAGGCACAAATAATTACCTTGTGAGCACATGGCATTTTCTTGTCCCATTCAGTTCAGCACTGTAAGTCAGAGCATCTGCACAGTGATCTGCTGTGTATGTCATGCGCAGGGGTAAAATGCCACATTGCCATTGTTTGTGGTTTTTTTGCAGCTCTGTTTACCAGTGCACTTTAACTTCATCAACTAGATATGCAAAGAAATTAAAAAGTACTTTAGCAAGCAATAATGCAGGATGCGCTTTCAATAAAAGTGAAATAATTTTGTTATACAAATATTTCCACTTGACATAAAAAAGAAGTAACAACCACCTCAGATCAACCCGAGAATGCAAACTTCAGCAGTAATCCAAACAACACTTCCAGGGGAAAATCCCAATTACTTTGAGGTGAAGGGCATAAGTTTCATTGCATTTGATAGACAGAGTTCTGCCACTATAATCTACATTTATACAAGGAATTTGTTGGAAAGCTTACCTGGAGTAGGGGAAAGGGAATGGGAAATTGTGGCGGGTGAACAACAGAAATTACTTGAGAACAGTTTCTTTTGTTCCAACTCAAAACTCATTACTCATCACCGTGACTGTTCAAGATCCATTTTAACTGCCCGTTGCATAAATTCTGGTCATGTTGAGCTATTTGACAGTCTAGGCTGCCAGTCTAACTTATTACAGATGAGGCAATAGAAAATACATTTCTATTTTCCTTCCTCTGATTCAACACTGCACATTTACATCTCCAGCAAGGCTGAAGAATCACCTGTTACTTACATTTCACTTGCTTTTGACAGACGTTATAACCCAGATGTATTTTCTAAGCATTCTTGGGTCTGCATTATGTTTTTTCAGGGCAATTTCCACTTCCTTTTGTTTTTTACAATGCTTAATGAGAGACATCCATCAATAATCTCATGGAAATGACTCAGGACATTAGATCACTAAACAATTTTTCATAGACATTCCCCTCCTGGGATAAACATCTTTAAACACAAAATTATCTTTCAGAAGCACTGTGCCAGTAGACTGAGATGGCTTCTCCCAGCATTTACATTTTTTAAAGTCTGCAGTAACTCAAATGAATTTGGAAGAGGTACTTTGCAGTGAGTGTAGAAAGCATCAGATTCAATGAGTGTAACCTTTAGATCATCATAACAATCCAGCTACAAGATATAATCTCTTTTTGTTCTCTCTCTTTTTTTTTTTTTTTTTTTTTTCAGCAAGGTCATCTGCAAATCTGCTGCTAATAGGGGGAGGGTTTAGATTATATAAGCTGCTGTTTATTGAGAAGAGCCTTTGCAGAAGTATATGCTTTGTATCAAACACTAAGGAGCCCCCTCTGCTCTCCTTAAAAGACTCACTGTTAATAGGTCTTGTCTGGAAAAAAAAAAACCCAACTGGCAATTTCTTAGCTGGGAATTTTCACTCTGAAGTTACACAATGACTTCTGGTGTCCAGAGGTACTCTTTCATAGAGATCGGAGAGGTTCAGCAAGGGGAAGCTCCCAGCAGACAGGTTTCTATTGGCAATGGCAGGTTTTTTGGGAAACCTGTGCCCCATTCTTTTTGCATTCTCTTCCAGTGAGCCAGCTCAATCAGAAAGTTGTTTGGAGGGAAATTGCCATGGCATTTGATTGTTAAACATTATTATATCACCTTTATATGTCCCATATGGCTTCTGCAACTGGTTCATTTGATTCTGCTATTGCTGGCTAATCAATAATTTTGGTATCATTCCTTACCAGCCTCTTAACTTCTGCGAAGAAAATGAGAGATGGGGGTTCATTACCTTGGAAGTGTTAGAATTTTCCTAATGAAAATTCCAATCAGTTCCTCCAAATAGGTACTGATATCTTTCCTATGGCAATCACTGCAAAACCAAACAAAAAAAAAATATCCCCCAAACAAAAAACACTAAATGCCATTATTATCAAAACCATTTTCCTCAAACCACACATCAGAAATCATATTCCAGATTATGATGTACCAGACCAAGTGTGTGGACAGGAAAAGATCTGCTGTCATATTTTGTAAGTTTGAAGGGATTGATCAAATGTGTTTCTCTGGGTCTTTATGCCTGGTCATTTTCACTGTTTCTGCTAAACCTTCATTCCTCTAGAGAGAAATTTACTCTAGAGATCTTGCTTTTGTGGCCATCCATTATTTTAAATAGTTGGCCAAAAGAGAGGGCTGGTTTTTACCCAAATGTGGATTTTCCAGCTAGCAGGAAAGGCCATGGGCTTGTAGGTACCTGTCTCCATGGCAGAGTGCCTGTAGGGCCCTGGCATTGTTGGCTGTCCTGTTGCCGCAGACCCCAGAAATTCAGTTTTGTTTCCCATCAGGTCCAGTTGTAGAGCACTTGCATAATACAGATGACTTTCATTAGTGTCTTATTAGAAGGAGATCTTTAAATGTGAGGCCAAATAAATGTTCTACGTGCAAACAGTACACAAGTGGCTTTTGGTATTGGTAAATTGATCTGTGTAGTAAAGTGACTGTTAAAAGTGATAATAGCTAAAATTGTTCCAAACAGATAAAAATCAATTTACACTATGTGTGAGCTTGCCAAGCAGAAAAGATCCAAGACTTTATTATATCTGGCAACTTTTGATCCCATTTTTCAACCTATGTACAGTCTTTTTAGCAGAGTGTGCATTTTGGTTTTTTTAACATACTTATGTAACCATAAAATCAAAACTGTTCAAAACCATAATGTTGATGTCCAAAATGTGTTAGGCATCAGTTCAAGAACTTGGAACAAAATTAGTTGCAACTCTTTCTCCCTATTTTTGCAATCAATTTGCAAATCTGATATTTGACTCTGATTCAGACAGTGAGATTCTGTAGTGTTTATTCTATTAACTTTGATTAATATTTTTCAAGCTGTTGCAAATTTTCAAGTGAAAAGAATTATAAGAAAATAATACAATGTGAAAGTATGATTAAAAAATGTATTAATAACATTTTCCTATTTAAATAGTTACAAAATCCCTGCAGAATCAAATTAATGTAGGCTTCTAATTCCTCAGTCTGTTATTTGTTGAAACAAGTCTTAGTTCTGATGACCCCTACGCCAATCTTAACAGCTGATCCAAACTCCTCTGCAGTCAGCAGAAGGACATCAAATGCTTCCTCCAACTATGGATCAATCCCTGAAAGCTTTTGCTTGGAAAAATATTGAATGCTAAATTCCTTCACTTGTATCTTGGACCATTTTTGTCAGCAGGATGTTTTCAGAATATACTTTTATTACTTTTCAACAGGGTCTGAAATCCATCATGGCATCTACTATAAAGCAGTATCTGTGGTAGTACTGAACTAAACAGAAGCTCAAATGATTGATTAATGCAGAAAGTTTCTGCATCTTCATAGACTTTACTTTAAGGATTCAATGTAGATTTCTGAGATTCTTGTCTGAGTCAGCCATGTTCTGTGGCGAACATAATTTCTAGAAACAAAACTACCTTATTTTTATTATCCAATCCATGTTAATTAATCAGTAGAATATGAAGGACATGGACAATACAGACAAAACAACATTGGTTGCCAGATAAAATTTCATCTGTTAGTCACGAAAAGATTTTTATGTATAATGGTGGCGCATGTGACCACTAATAATTTAAACAGACAGTATTCTTAACATGGAAGATTTTCGTATAAAAAAGAGCATGGAGTCCTATGTTTATTTATTCTTTAGGCATCTATGTTGGAGGGAAAATGTTAACATAAACCAAGCCAAATTATGATATGATATTTTGACATTGTGATACTTCACAATCAGTTAGGACTGTGATTCAGAAACTAATGTTTCTGTAAAACTTGAAGTCTGGCAGCCAGGAATTCCAGAGTTGTGAAAAGTAATCATACATGGAAATTTAGTAGATGAATGGGCAGGACAAATTCCTTTGCTTTAGAATTACTTTTTAATGCAATGCCTGGGACAGAAGAGCCCACTTGAGATCAGAGACATTTTCACCCCATACACATTTTAGAACAGAAGTTGTAGGATTGTATGAACAAAAAGGTCCTGTAATTTCATTATTTAAAATACATATTGTTATTTAAAACATGAAAACATGCCATTTTATAAAAGCATTATCAAATAAAATAAACTTCAACTTGTTCTTCTCGTAAATACTTTTAGTTTCTCATTATGCTCTGCTTCTCATGTAACTTAGTGCTCTCTAAAGAGGCCCAGATTCTCCAGACCTAAATAGCATCCCAACAGTTTAAACCTCAATCCCAGGGGAAAGGACACAGACAAAACCACTGTTCTTGCAGGGACTGTGACACTGCAATCTGAGCTGGGCTTCCCGAGCTGGCGGCGGTGCAGAAGGTGAAGGGCAGCAGAGGGACACCGACGTTCTCGCATTAGACTGTGTGTAAGGACTGCGTGGCACAGTACAAGGAAGGTGTTAAAACTACTGGGAAAGTATCAGGTGGGGACTCTGTGCTCTCCCTCTCGGGGTACGCACCTCTCAGTTATCCCACCCAAGGAGGGCAGGAAGGGTGTATGGTGCCTTTACGGCCCCCAGCCCCCTGTCCCCTGTGACACCAGGCAGCTACGAGGGCCACTGCTGCCCATGGCAGGGATTCCCAGCTGTGAGAACAGATCAGGGTACACGGGCTCCGCCGGGTTGCCCTGTCAGCTGTCTGTTTGGACTTCAGCCTCAGCGTGACCTTTTTTACACCCACGGCCAGGGTTTTGCACCGCGGTGGGTCCCCGGCACGCAGCGGGCTCTGCTCTGACGCCAGGCGTAGCAGGGGCTCCAAAGGCACTGCCAGGTCTGGAACCACGAAGGGGCTGGCACCGGGAAGCTTCTCGCCCCAAAGCACACCCTCACTCGTCATCAGCAGTCTGTGGAAAGAGAGATGTCCCAGATGGTGTCTGCATTACACCCTGAAACATCTGGACAATCAGGTCTTAGTTATTCTACCTAAGGAATTGCATAGGCTATTTGTATAAGCATCTGCACCTTATAGGTAGAAACCTACTGAAAGTTTTGTTTCCGTTCTGCTGGAGCAGGTACCTTTCATACTCTGGTGAGGCAAAAGACTATTTGTCTCTGTAGCTAATATAATAGTATTTTTTTTCCACTTTTTTTTTGCATTCATTTCCCCCAAGAAGGGAAAAAATTACTCTTGATTACATGTGTGCTAAACCTAGCAATACAAATTATACATCAACATTTCTATCAAGTACCTATAATGATTATTAGAGTCGTAAAGTGAAGCATCACCAGTATTAAGTATTTTTGTGGCTTTCAGGGACTTGTTCCTCATGCCCTGCAGTTTTTCACCATGTGCTTGTGCACTGTGCTTAATGGTGTCTGGAACAATGAATAATAGTGCAGCACAATAATGATGCTAAGTCCTCTCACAGAGAAACCTCACATTAATTTTAAAAGAAAGTTCAGTCATTTAGGGACTGTAGGTTTAGGCTAACAATATTTAATGAGCTTCATTCCAAAGTCTATTCGGATAACATCAGCAATTCTGGTTCACAGGTAAAGATGCAAATAAATAGAAAAGAATTATTTTCCAGAGCCATTAAAAATAGTAGGCAAAGGGAAAAAATATTGCAGCTGTGAGAAAAGACGGTGATTATTTATCAAAGAATATATTTTAACAGATTTTCTCAGCTTTGAAGCTACTGCTGATAATGAGCATGAAATTATACAAGTGACTTACAAATGTCTCTTTGAAAGCTGTTTCACTTGACTTCAGTAATACATTGTTTACTAAACATTTTCCTCATTTTAAGGCAGTATGTGGGGTTAATTTGCTGCTATTCATTGTGATGGTGAACATCCTTGCTTAGTATTAAAAATATACTGTAAGTAATTTCATTTTGTTGAAACACAAGCATTACAGAACATGTTCTGGAATAAAGTAAATACTGTCTTATGTGTATGAAATTACTATCCAATACCTTGGTGGACATTTTGGGGGTTGGGGTGGGGAATTATATTTATATAAGCACAAACAATGTGCAAGGAATTGTCATTGTGTTCTCGTAATGCAAGTGACCCTGACATTTTTGTGGGGGATGCAGAAGGAATTAATCAAATTTTACAACCCAGTCAGGATATATGAGTGCTGGATAAACACACACTATAGAAGTGGTGGTATAACATCATTGCCAGTGACAGTTTGCGTCATGGAACCCAAAATCTGAATAGGAACAACAATTTCTCTTCTTACTTTCAGATGGCATCAAAGGTCCGTGGGAAATTTGTTTTCATTAATGCATTCTTCACTGATGGCAGCAGGAAAAAACATTTTTAGCCTGGAAAAAACAAATCAACCTTTTTCTGAACTGGTAAATATCCATATATTTTTATTTTTATTTAAAGCTTCTTCAACATATGCTTTGTATTCTGATGTAGTAGACTTCAAAGTCATTACATTGAATTTTTTCATGGTTTTGTTACAGTGCTGCCACACAGCTCTTCGTCCTTGTTCCTTGAGAAGCTATTTCTGGTATCTAACTGCAACTGAGGCTTCAGGTCCAGCACCAAGCATGAGGTAAAGCCCTTACTGGGACTCTCAAAGACCATTGTAGACTCAGAAATGCTATCACAAGATTTTATTGTGTCCTATGTGCATCAAATGGCTCATGTAAAACAGAATCCCCAACTGGCTGAGGTAGGAAGGGACTTCTGGAGACCATCTAGTTCAACCTCCTTGATCAGAGCAGAGTCAGCTGGAGCAGGGAGCTCAGGGCTGTGCCCAGTTCAGTTTTGAACATCTGCAAGTACGGAGATGTCACAACCTCTCTGGGCAACATCATGCAGTGTTATGTCAGCCGCACAGTAAAAAAAAAAAAAAAAAGGGGGTTTCTTATGTTTGAGTGGAATGTTCTGTATTTGTTCTGTATTTCAACTTGTGCCCAAAAAAGGTCATGTGATGACATTTTTTGCAGTTGTAAGAGGTCTTTCAAATTGCATAAGTGAATGAAACAAAGCCACTGAGCATCCTAGGACCTTAGAAGACGAACTACCTAAAGAAATGAACATACAGGCTGGTATGCTCAGTGCTAAATTTTGAAGTGAGGGAGACATCCAGACTGAAGAGCAAACCTGGCTTAAAGCACAGCCAGAAAGGCAGCCACTTTTCACCTGCTCCTGATCATAAGGATGTAATCTCAACTCAGCTGACCCTGGCAAGGTAATACACTGCATAGACAGCTCAGCAAATCTTTACTTATGCAGAATTAATGATCAGGGCATGAAACTACATGGTGGAACAGTTATTTGAGCACTGACCCACTCACATTTTTGCCTCGATGGCTTAGCTGGCCAGAGAGCTGTCTGGATGTGCTCCCTGACAGGGATAATGGGTGTAGTGAGTGCCCTGGGGTGACAGGCACAGAGTATGCAAATGCCAGAGCAGCTCTGAAATGCAGGCTACAACTCAGCGCCTGCAGGTTTCCTTCAGCTATTGATGATCACCGTGTCAATCTCCTCTTGGTCAAACCACATGAGAAATGACAGTACTCCCTGTATAACAAATGCATATGGCCTTGAAAACACAAAAATTATAGATGTCTAGTTATGGGTAGGACAGTTCAGTTGTGGCCGAAACAATTTTTGTCCACTACCTCTCTTCAGCCAGACTAATATCTTTTGGTCTGAGGAATGCCACGGGATGCATCCCCAGGTCCCAGAGCAGTGGAGTGGCCCCTTTCTTCGATAGCAAATGAAAAAGGGAACATAATGTTGTCCAAAATTTTGGCCCTAGCAATGATGAGATTTTTATCAAGACATGCTGAAAATGTGGAGGGGAATTTCTCAGTAAGCTTATCAGTGGCTGGAGATTTATTTGTTTTCAAAATTTTGGCCAGAAAGTGAACCCTGGCTGGTGCTGGTTGCTGTCACTGTACACAATAAGAAAACCTCAGTGAATCCTCTGTACATCAGTCTTTATCTGGTCTGCAGGCAAAAGTTTTAAATACAAAATATCCATGGGGCAGTCAGTTTGTAAATGAAAGTCTGAATGTTATCTCGGCTCCCTGACAGGTATTGCATTGGGATAGATTTCCACGGCAAGACCTGGGAGGATGGAGGTGACACTGATGGGCTAGAGACAGAAGAAAGCATGGACCAGACTGCTGACAGCAGCAGCAGCAAAGAATGTCTCTATCCTCCTCATTCCCTTCCATCCTCAGCTCTGCGTGCTGAATCTAGTTATGAGTGGAGTGTGCAACCCATGACAATAGCCAGGAGACTGAGACAAGGCAAACAGACTGTTGGAACTGATTTGAGAAAAGAAAAAAGGATGCAGGTAATGGCATATGAACCACTTTGGTGGGTTGGATAGGGAAGGTCCAGAATCAGATATAGAACCCCCAGACTTTCTAACGTGGGGCAACATGGTCAGGATGGCTCACACTGGGCCTGAATTCACCTGAAGTGAAATGGTCTTCACTTTGTCCAAGCCAAGAAGACCTTGAAGCATGGCCTCACATTTCCCATGTGCCAGACTGAGTAAAAGCCAGAGAGGACTCCTCCATGTTTCCCTGCAGGCACACCCTGAGTGGGACATGCTGGGCCCCTGGCCAGGATCACCCATCTGTGGACCTTAGGAGGCCTGAGGATGAGGTGGGTGCTGGGAATTTCATTATGATCAAGGCTCAGGAAGTCTTGCACTGCCCAGGGGCAGACATTTAGAGGATCTGGTGGTATCTGGCAAAAGCTAAGGAAGTACAAAATGATAGGCAATGCTTCTATCCCTCTATGCCTCTCACCTGTGCTCAGTGCTGCCTGCAAATATTTCCTCTCTTTTCTCAAAAGAGGCAACTGAAAAAGATTTTTAGTTCACTCTCTAGTGATTTTCTGCACAAAGATTCATTACGTTCCTGTTTTGCCCTTGTCTACATTTTTTACATGGTATTTTTTATTAATTATAAAAACATATTGAAGAAGAATGCAGTAAGGTTTAGGATCCTAAGTACAATAGCAGGATTTGGTCCTTCCAGTAAGCTAGGTGCTATTATACATTTTATTCTAAGTCTTCCTTTCCCTTCCTCAATTGAGTTCACTTCTTTTTCATGTGCAATGAATAGCTGGAATGAACCAAATAAGTCTCCTTCCTGTGTATTTTGCTCATTTTCTGCAAGTTGGATCCCTCAGTGTTTGAAATTTCTTTTCAGGGATGGAGGGTTTTTTATGACATATATTGAACATGTAGTAAGTATATCTATAGCCTTTGTGTGAATTGTGAGCCAGTAAGGAGAAAGACTTACTATCGAGAGGCGTAAGGTTATAATTATTGTCATTTTGGAGGAAGAGGAGGTCTTATGCAAGTGTTTAAATTGATCAAGCAATTAGTTTTTATGCTAAAGGGTTTTTTATTCCTATTCCCTTCTCACAAATACTTGTTGGAAACCAGTAGTTTCATTTCACTCCAATAAGCACCAGATTCCTTTGGGGAAAAGATTGGCTCTGTTTAGCCAACTTCTTTTCTTTGGAGGGGAAAGAAAAAGATGTCAACACAAACACAAATCTGTGATTGATGAAATGTTTTAAGGCAGCGGGGAATATTTCCAGTTTTAATTTGTTATGCCCTTAATGATGAAGAAACTAAGGAGATCCTGAAAGCTTATTTAACTTGCATAAACTTACTTATTTGTTTGCCTCCTAAAGACTAGACTCTTGCCAAGAATGAAATAAAATTTAAAAGAATAATCTTTTTCTTCTGTTAAGTTAGGGATTTTTTATAATTTTAACTTAATTTTTGAAAGGCATTATTTGCATTGGTACGCAGCTGTGCCAGCCTGGCATTATGAATATGATTATATGTGTGATAATGAGTCCTTGAACATAGTGCATTTTTATTATTTGACCAGTCAGTCTAGCACAAAACTGACAATTCCTGTGGGCAATGTCAGCTGTGAGATCAAGAACTCAGTGGTGCCAGCGACCAACATCTGGTCTGTTTTCTTAGAAAATCAGGATTGATTTTCTAAGAATAACTGAGCACTGTAACCGACGGGTATTGATTATTTCAGGGATTGGCTCTCTCCTGTTAGACTTGTTTCCTTGCCATTGGTAAGAATGCACTCACTAGGAAAAGGGATTTGAGTCTTGAACAACCTCACAGGAAGGGACCTCTGTTTGTCACTCATGTCAGTTCAGATTTGTATAGACAAATTTATAACATTCAGTCATATAAGAAACAAATTTCCCCTTAGAACTTACATGGGTAAACAAGGGAAAAAGACAGACTTTTGTGTCATCACAATATTATTCTTTCTCATCTAGACAAGCCAGTGAAGCCTTCCTAAGAAGACATTCCTAATTCTGAATAAACTGCCTCCTTTTCCAAGCATTAGACTGATTTACTTGATCCTGCCTTAGGAACATATTATTTTTAGGAGTATTGCCCATTTGGTTTGCTAAACAAATACAACTGTAAAATTAATGGGTTTTGCCTGCCATTGCATGTTTAAGACCTCATTCAAAATAAAAACTTTTGGAAGGATCAAAAATATTCCTCTACTGTATTTCCTGTATGGGTTTAGATTTTCTATAAGTTCTCTTTTTCATGTTATAATAATCTTTATGCTACAACAGCTATTTTTCATTTAAAAGAAGGAAAAATATATTGTCTTTGCTCTGCACATCTAGTAGATGCTTTTGATTTTATCTTTCTCATTTTAAACACACTTATAGATGTGTAAGATTTCTCCTGCTTCATGGCAGGAGACAGTGTCACAAGAGGGCACATAAAGGGTATTGCCTTGGCTTATAGCAGTTATATGAAGGCAGAGGTGTGAGGAGGGACCGTGTTACCAGGCAGCACCTGCAACAGGTAGAGCCCTCAGTATGCACTATAGCCCTTTCAACACTGTGGCCCAGTGGTCTTTCAGCTGCTGAGCCCATGCTCCAGACACAGCTTCTCTGAAAACAAGCAAGGTTCAGTTAGAGGCCAAAGATCCCACAGAGCATGGATTGTCTAAATCTGAAAATGCTCAATGTGTGAGACATAAAGGGTCACACTCTACTTTCAGTCAAGCTCTGGATCATTGCATTTGACTTCCAGCTTGTTGCCCTAACTAAGAGGAGAATAATTTCCTCATTGCCACATGTGGTATCATTGGCATTTTGATTTCCTGTTCCACCAGCATCACCTTGCAATCCCAAATTAGAAAGAAATGTTTATATTTTAGTGTCTCTCATAATACAGAGTTCCACCTTTCTTTTGCAGATATGTGTCCAGCAAATATGTCAGCAAATTGCAAGAGGTCTGTCTGCAGGCGTGGTTTCAGTAAGCCCCTTGTTAAATATGGAACTCTCCCTAGACACTTCTCTGCAGCCAAAGATTTAAATATTCAAATAAATATTTAATGACTCGATGGTTTTCTTCTTCACTGGTGTGAATTTTCCTTTACATGCCAGAGGGACCTAACAGAAGAGCCAAGTGGCTTGAATCATGATAACCATGTTGCCAGTAAATGGCAAGCTGTATGTTTTGATTGGCAAAGACACTAAGGAACATACCAGCTGTGAATTATTTCTCCCTGAGTAAGGGGGTTTGCAGGACAATTAAAAATAAAGCCAGATAATCTTGGACTGGGAATGATAAGGAAGTTGGGGAAAATACTGAAAAGAGCTGAGAAAAGTCCAGAATGAGTTCCCCTATGTTGTTCAAAACTATGCATAGTTAGCATCTATAGTCAAGTTACAAACTCCTCAACACACCTTTTGTGGGGAAGGAGCAGATGAACCTGAATGAGGACAAAGACTCAGGAAAACCTCCATGTATTGTCCTGACAAAGCCAATATTCGATTTACTAAAGAAGAATGTGTATATGGAGAAAAGTTGTGAATTAACACTTTTAGTAAACTATGGAAAATCTTAGTTAAGAGAGGGAAGTTGGAGATGGAAAGATCTTGTTAATCAATCTAATTCAGAGTTATCACTCCAGGAGGGCTCCCTCATGATACTTTCTAGTGACTTACCTAGCCTCACTTAAATTCGTATCTATGAGGTTATTACTTTCTCTATTTTTTAGGAGTCATGATCTTTAGAAGTGGGAATCCAGGCTTAACTGCTAAGAAGTTAAAATTTCTTGCATCAGAATTCATGGCTCTGCTCCAGCAGAATGCTCCCTTATCCTTTCTCATTAAAAATGAGGACTTAGTTCACCTGCTTCTCAAATGTCATTATTCTTGATATCTTGTTCCCTCCACTACCCCATACAGCATGCCTAAATTATGTTTTTTCTGATTAGCTGTTATGGGACAAGATTGCTTCAGTACCCAGTTAGTGGTGGGATCCCTACAGAGCAGCACCAGTTACAGACCTTGATGGACACAGACTTTATTGAAGTTATCGTTAGCTCTGTGGTTGGAGTGGCAGCATGTATAGATTGTATATAGATTTTTAAGTATGTAATGCTAAATGACTGGCATAGAGAGAGAGAGAGAGAGAGAGAGAGAGAGAGAGAATCACAAAATGGTTTGGGTTGGAAGGGACCCTAAAGACCATCTAGTTCCAACCCCCCCTGCCATGGACAGGGACACCCCCCACTAGACCAGGTTGCTCAAGGCCTCATCCAGCCTGGCCTTGAACACTTCCAGGGATGGATCATTCACAGCTTCTCTGGGCAACCTATTCCAGTGCCTCACCACCCTCACAGTAAAGAATTTCTTTCTAAGATCTAATCTAAAGCCACCCTCCTTCAGCTTAAGGTCCTTGTAAACAGTCCATCTCCAGCTCTCCAGCAGGCTCCTTTTAGCCTTGTCCCGTGTACTTTGTAGCCCCAAACAAAAAAATGTTTAGATGAATAGAGAAGGCCACTAAACTGTTCCTCTCCTGATGCCATGGGGTGCTAGCCACTGAGAGAAGGCTGGCCAGACACAGCGAGGGGCCGAGAGGTGGGCTGTCCCTGTGCACCACTCGTGGCCAGCTGCCGGCTGGGTGGTGGTGTCTGTGTATCGAGGCACAGCCTGAAGGAAGGGAGGATCCCAGGGAAAGACACGATTCATTTTGCTTTTGCTGGCAAGAGAATCTACTGCCTTGCACATAAACCGTGAGAAAGACTGTGGTAAAACAGACAAAACACCACATATTTTTCAGGTCAGGCTACCTTGTCAACCATAACAGAATTTCTTGCAGGTATTTACATTTCAGGCTTTGGGGTGAAGTAAGAAAAACTGTACAGATTGCCAGGACTAGATGATGCTGGTTGCCACGCATTCTGAAGAATCTCAAACATAGAATTGCTGAGCTATTACCCATGGTAATAACACATAGTTTAAACCTTCAGCAATACCAAAGAAATTAAAGCTGACAAAGGTACCTTCAGTCACTGAAAGAGTCGTCTTGGAAAATGTAGACCAGCGGGTCTAATTTTTCATTCTGGGAAATCAATAAAAAAACTGATAAAGAGTATAATAAACACATACTGGATAATACATTACAGGAAGAAACAGGCAATGTGGATGTTATCAAAGGCAGTTATGCCTCACAGTCCTTTGTAAGTAATATATGTAGATCCATGTAGTATACGGGGACTATCTACAAGCTTTCAGCAAGATCATTTGCCAGAGGTCTTAAAAAAAATCCTAAACCCACTTTAAAACCCCACCAACTAAGAAGGAAGCCCCCTTGGGGTAAATAACTGCTAAAAGATAAAGAATAAAAACTTTAAGCAATGGAGTGAGGTTACTAATGCAGCCCTATAAGAGATGCATTACTGCAGTCTGTACTGTTAAATATACCTATACATGATTTGTGAAGAAAACAGAGAGGTGATGAAGTCTGAAGGTGATTTGGGATGCTCAACTGGAAAGATGACAGTGAGAAGCTGGCATGTGATATCACTGTATTGAGCAAGAAGGGAATAAAATGATAGATGAAAAGTAAAGTACTAAACGGGAAAAATGGCCACTTGAGGACCGCATCCTGACTCAGGGCTGTCCTCTGGAAAAGTACTAGCTGTCCCTTTCCCTCTACTGTAGTCCATGCACAGTGTAGGATGGAAAGGTGACATCAAGGAGTGATATCCAGCTTGAGAGACAGAGAATATTCTGTTTTCCCTAGACCATCCTCTGCATCTGAAGAGCCGTAGTGGAAAAGATACTGTTTTCTGTGCTGTGCCCTCTTCGCCAGGCAGTGCCATCTTTTCTCCTCTTTCTTGATTTCATTTCTGCTTGCTCTTCCCCTAGACACCATCATCAGTTCTATACTGGAATGTGCAGCACATGCTTGAAAAGCATTATCTTTTGTAAATCATAAGCTCAAGGGTTACAAGTGTTTTGCGATCCTTGTGTGGCAGGGACTGGAACCTGGTCTATTGCTGAAACAGAACCTCTGGAAAGGGAGGAATAATAAATCAGAAAATTGTTTCTGTCTGGTGAAGTAGAAAAAAAAAATCTATGGAAAGAATTTCCCTTCATAAACTTGAGATTGCACTTGTAGTTTATTGAGCCCAGAACAAAGATTTGATATCTATTTCCTTTCTATTACAGCTCGTGAACTCACAACTGGAATTTGCTTTTTATGAAAGAGCAAGAAGAAAAAAAAAAGGTCCAGTGAGCCAGCCCATAAACCAGTATTGGACTCTTTAAAATTATATTATAATTGGAATTTTTAAAACTAGTAGAATCATTACTGTGCTGAAATATCTGAAATAAGATATTTTCAACATAAAAGTTAACCAAAAATAAACACCAGTAGTATAGGGTAGGAAATTACAAATTGAAGCACACTGTTTAAAAAGGATTATGGCTAATGTAAAATAGGCCTTTCACTTAACACTGCTCTGCCACTTTGGCAACTGTGCACCAAGAGACAGTTGAACAGTTGCATTATTTGTGGCTATAAAATACTATGAGGAAATTCAAGTTACAGAATAAATAAGCTGAGAAAATGAACTTTATGAAGAGTCCTCTTACACCATTTAGGCTTGCTGCTGTCCCAACAATGGTGATAGGAAAACCAGAACAAGCTCCCTAAAAAGGGCAAAAACTGAGTGCCAAGGCTGCAGAAATCTGTGATTCTCAGTTTACCTTCAGTTCTTCCAGTCTAGGTTCTTTGGCTACCCACCACGCCCGGGTCGTTTGTTCTGAGAGAAGAAGGAATAGCTCTGGCTTCCAGTGGCAAACCAACAGACAATGCCTGCCGAGGTCCATACAGGTAAACACCAAAGGGACCGCAGCTTTCCCAGGTTGGTGTCCAGAAACGCTTCCCCCCAACCTGCCCTCCCGAGTCACCCGGAGAAGCAAAGGAGGAAGAGGAGTAAGACAACCAAAACCAAGGCAGGCCTAGCAGAGGGGTCAAAATGGAGATGTGGGCACTCCTATGACACCTTGCAGGTGCATATCAGGTCACTGGAACCTGTGGGGGCTAATTCTGACCTAACCTGATGTATTTTTTCATTGCTGTTGCTCTGCAATTGTGTTGTGTTGCAGTAACAGAGTGAGACCCTGAGTTAACTGTTTAAGCTTTGAGAAAGTTTTCTAAAAGTACTTATGTACACTAAGACCTCTTATAGTGACAAATTTTCTAGCTGCATCACTTATGGTTTAAAGCAAAGGGTTCAGATTGTCACAGGGTAAACACGTTGCTTTGTAAGCATTTATTGCTTCATTCTTTAGAATTTATTACAGTGCTGGGAAAGAAGCAGCATGTGAGATAAATGGAGTGACAAGAAGATGTATGGCAAGAACCTGTGATTATTAACTGAAATAATTCAACATAGATTGCAATTCCACCAGTGTGACTATGCTGATTTATGCCAACTGAAGCTAGGGTTGGTTGTTTGCTTGTCTTAATTGCATTTAAAAAGTAAAGTATTCATTTCTAATCCTCATGTTTGCGGAGAAGTGCTTGAAAACATAAGTGCATCTAATTGTTCGAAGAAGCAGAATGCAATTATAAGAGAACCTAATGGTATTATTTTTAATCTTGTGGTATTTAAATAAAATTATTCCTATTTCTTTCAGCCTATTTTCAGAATTTGATAGGAGTTTGATCTCATGGTAGTTTCCCCTGTTTTTGTGTATCTTTCAAACAGTGCCAAAAGACAGTAAACATTACTTAAGGTAAGAAAGCTTTAGCATAAAAATTAGGCAAGTTTGACAGTAGTAGATGTAGTGAATGTAGTAACTAAATTGCCTCCGGCTTGTACAAAGATTTGTATGAAATTTTCACCCTAAAATTTGCAAATACCTTTTCTCAGAATCTCTCACCAAATAGTTGAATCTCTCACCAAATAGTTGAAACATCCTTTGACTGAATGACCGAAGAGAAAATAATTGAAATCCATGACAACATTGAGATTAGTTAGAAACTTTTTATTCTTTTCATGAGGATTTTTTTTGCAATGAATTTAACATAGTGGTGTGTGCTGGTTTGGTCATACTAGAGATTGAATTCTCTGTCCACCAGCCAGATACAGAACATAAGCAGCCCGTACAATCTACCAAACCTTTTCTTACTTTTATAGCTTGCTGTTAGTGGTGATCTGCCAACCTTCACTGAGTTATTGGTTTTGCTGCTAAGCCAGCCTATAGCAAATGTCTGTTTGCTAGGGACATTTTTCCTGGGCTCTGGAAAGAGAAGAGGCAATTATTTTCTCATACTTTTCAAAGAGTGCAAACCTGGGAGAGGGTGAACTCAATGACTTGGAGGAATGAAAAGCTCAGATGGGAGGTGGAGAATATAACAATTATATGCTGCACCTCTGCGTGACCATGCCATGTGTTTGTGTGGTGCTCTCACAGGCACTGGCCAGGGGAGGGAAAAGACTAAACCCTTTCTGATACCTACATGTCTGTGTTCTTCACAGACCAGTCTATCTGGTAGGCTAAAAAGCCCAAGACATCAAGTAAATGTAGAAAAATCCTTGGTAAAGTGACAAAGATTGTTGCACATGAGCAATGAACATTACAAACACAGCAAAATCTTCTTCTTTGTCTAATATTCTTAAATAATACTAAGAAGAGTCAAAACTCACTCTGAGGTAACTGTAGGCCCCTTCTATTCACAGCCAGGTGCTCCAGATCTGGGGGATGTGGCAGCCGACCAGGCTTCAGGTATTTATAATTCAGTCCTACATGGATTTATTTTTTCTTTTTTTTTTTTTTCCCCCTCTTCTTTTTCTTGAGGATGTCCCAATTTTGCTGAGCCCAACAGTTTTCCAACAGCAGGTAGCACCCAAGGGGTTGGCTTGCCCACCTCAACCTCAAAGAATGGCCTACGAGCCAAAGGGTGTTTTGGGGGTGACAAGTTAGAAGAGTGCCTCGCTGGTCACGCTGCCACCGAAGCCACGTGCCCCCCCGCCCCGTCCCCATCCCTGTCCCCAGCACCCCAGCACTGCGGGGAAGTTGGATGCAGGCAGAGGTTTTGCAGGCATGTTGGGAGTTACGTTTTGCACATACATGTAACTCAGACATTCTGTAGATACCAGGTGAGATAAAGTTCATGCATGTAAAGAGCCATATGAAACCCTATAAACCGGATTAGATCATTCAGGAGGCTGCCCGAGGGGGTGGTAGGAGGTAGAGGCAGTTCTTAGACTGACTGCTGCAGCCTTACTTGCCCACTCAAAGGACAGTAAAACTTTTTAATTCAGTTGTACACTGTAGCCTGCAATGTCCTCACTTGGGCTTCTGCACTGGATGAGTTCAGAAAAAACTTACCCTAGTGCCTTTTGTTATTAGATCCTCTGCTGGGAACTTTGGTTTCAGTGGATTTTCCCTGTATTAAGCAGGAGAAATCTTAGAAGTTCTTGCAGAATGGGAAAAATGTGTTGTCCTCAGGGCTGCTTGCAGTCAGGTAGTGCTGCTCAGGCATAGAGGGGCTCCTCTGAACACACTGGAGTGCAGGCTTGAAACCATTGTAGAATGAAAAGTGATTTCTGACAAAAAACGCCTTTGTTTTGACTCCTATTTCCCATAGTAGTTTTCTTTTTGAAAACATAAATAAATAAAAGGGAAAACATCTGTCAGTGTCCGCAGCGTTTTTGTACATACAGTTTTTATTTTAAAAATAAAAAGATGCTGAAGAATTAAAAATACATCATTTGTAAACATATCCCAGTAAAAATATATGAAACTTTCCCAACATTTTCTCTTTAGTTCTCTTGAATATCTTTGTTGCCTTATAGCTTATGCATCAATTTTTCTGTGTCCTTACCTGAATTTGAAGCCAATTATGCCAGACAGAAGTTTAACATTTGGCATGTGAACATAGGAACACCTTTGGTTGTGAATCTGTGGCTCTTTAGTGTCACTGGTAAATCTCAGCGACATTTGCCTTTCCCTGCATCCCCTCTGCTGTGTCTTTTTGTGAGCTACTCCATACGGAGGTTGGAATGGGTTTATTGAGCCAAGCATGTGTGGCAGCACGTTTCACAGGCAGGAAACATCTCCAATAAAGGTAGAACTTCCATTTTTGCATTTCTGACACTGCTGTGGCTACAGGAGCACAGGCACAGCTGCAGTGACAGCCAGCAGCGTGGCTTCTGGTGGCAAAGGTTTCCATGTGGCTTACCACAACTTGCTCCGCGGCCGCTTATCACTGATTATTCCTCTACATTTCTTGACAGGATTTTCTCTAGTTGTTCAATACCCTGGCCTGATTTAGCTTATTTTTAATCATCCTCTCATCCCTGAGCAGTTCTGACTCTCCTGAAGCCCTGGGACTGCGTGGCGGGATGGCACCTCTGCGGCTCTGCCGCCTTCCCACGGGTGGCTTTGTGCCCACGGCTGCACCTGCCGCCGGGCCGCTGGCTAAGAATAGTGCCCCATTAGCTGGAGTTATCTCCAAACTGCTGCCGAAGGAAAACAGATAGCGAAAAACTCAGCACTGCTGAGGGTCACAGAGGAAGCCTGGGGCTGAGATAAAGAGTATGAAGCTCTTAGGGTGCCAGCGGGGCGCTTTGAAAGCGCTATCTTCTTTCTGCCCATGTGTCTACCTCCGAGTCAGTGTGCTCCGAGTGCCGGAGGGCTCACCAGGAGATCCACGGGGAGTTTGAGGATAAGATGGCAGTCGGATTAATGAACTCACAGAAACTGAGCTTTGCCTAATGCTGCTGTCAGGAGAAAGGTCTTGTTTCAGTGGCATAGCGACTGCAAGATGAAAAGGTCCAGGAATGAGAGGGAAAGGCGAGATGGTGTCTTGATCTGTAATGCAGTTTCCTGGTGGGGGAAATGCTTCTCATCTTGTGGTGCTCTAGAAAGATTCCTACTGAGCAGAGAGAACTGGGCTCACAGGATTCGGGATTTATTAGTGCTCCATTGCTCTCGTAATGCTTTGATGTCTGTCTCATGTTGGGCTCCGTTTGGTCTCAGTGCAGAGTGCAGGAGCTCTCCCAGATGCCCAGTGAGGACACACATGGTGTCCACATGTCGGGCTACAGGCTGAATGCTTGACCCCCCTTCTCCTTCCTCACTTTCCAGGGGAAGGGCAGCTCAGGTGGGTGCCCTGGCCAGTTCCTTCCTCAGAGTCAGGCCAGGTGCCAAGCCCCTTGCCAAGCAGTAAATACTAATTCTTCCACCAGGACCGTGCTCGAGCCTGGACTCCTTGCTGTATGTCTGGTGCTCTTCCAGCAGAGCAACCCAGAGGTCCATTTGCCCGGTGCACAATGTCGCAGGAGTCACCCACCACCCATCCTGGGGACAGTCTCGTGTGCCAGACTTGGAATGGCTTTTACCCCAGAGTTTCATGGCTGCAGGAGACAAATGACACAATTTAAGGCTGCCCTTTGCCTTGATTTTTAGCTCATTTCTGAGTCTTAACTATAGTCTTTTATAGTCTTAACTATAAATTTGCTTTTGGTTTAAGCTATCTGACATTTTCTTGCAATTGATAGATTTATCAGGGCAAGTGGAGACAGTCAATTTACATTTCAGTAAGTGTGCTTGCAAGTGGTTTTTTGTCCTCCCAGACAGAGAAGTGCAAGATGTGCTGTTCATTCACTCTCATGCAGTGACTGACTAGATGCAATTCCCTTTTCCTTACTCAGGACTTTGAAACCTGTTTTCATCTAAAACTCCACTGTCATAAACTTGTAAGCAACATTCCTTCAACAGACAAAAGTATGGTAAATCTAGTATGATAGAGAATTTATTTTCCTTCCTCCCCGCCCCCCCCCCATGTTATAATGCATGCTACTAAAAAAGTACAGATATCTTTAAATACTACATATTTGTTATCCAATGGTCTTGTAAGTTGATGTTCCTGCCTTTGAAAAATGATAATTGCACTTTCATGTAGAAATCATTCAGCTATAAAGGCTGCAAATAGAAGTGCCTCATTCATCCACTCTGAAATAATTTATTCTTATGACCAAAATCATTGCAAGGACAAGCAATTGTTTATCATTTTTTATATAGCTAGTTACACCCTGCTTCATAGGCACAAGAAGAAGACACCAGTAGCACGTCACACTTGATAAATCAGCGCATTCAGGCCTTGGGCTCGCGGTTCTGTTACAGCAATTCAACGTGCATCAGCTGAGTGAGGACTTGCAGCAGCTAGCTCGATTCTTAACTTGTGGCAAGTGTAAAGTAAAATGCGTTAGAGAGAAAAAGAGGTGGATGAAGAACCTTCACCTTGACAGTCCTAATGACTCAGGAGGACTGGGTAAACTTTTTAAATGGCAATAACTTGATTGTATGTCTGAGCCCCAAGACTCATGGAAAGGGAAAGCTGAGTGCTTGAGAAAAGATGCCAAACTTTGTGGTTACGAGAAGCCAGCCAAGGAGATTACACACGATCAAGCATCAGCCCCTTGGCTTTAAGCTTCTACTATACCTCTACAATGAGAATTTACATCACATAACTACCTGAATTTAAAAGCTATTGCTCTGCAGCTAAATGGATCCTGATGAAATGGAAAAGTGAATAACCCATAGGGGCTGGTTGTGCGTTTTTTGTTACAATATGTGAACAAGGCCAGGAGAACCACTGCACCAATGCTCCACTGAAAGGACATCCATGCTAGAAACCCAAAATATATATAGGGAGGCTTTACACAATAGCAGGCTTAGGCTGAGCCCTCCATCTGGGGAGAGAAAGGAGGGCTCCATTCAGCCTGAGTGAACCTGGTGCTCCTCATCCTCCTTCAGTTGTGTGGCTTAATAAATAAACCACAAGTGTATGGCAAAAGAGTTAAAGCAAACTAGCCCTATTTTAGCTGATATAAAGAAAACTATTTCTGTGAGAGCTGCCTATCTTACGTGTGGGTTTTGGTTCAGTGGGCTTTACCTATCTCAAACTGGACAAATGAAGTTGTGCTAGACAAAACAACCTTTGTTTTCTGAACTCAGGCACTTAGTCATCGGTAATTATTTAGAACGGTTAAAAGAGCCAAAACACTTCATAAAGCAATATTATTATTTTTTTTTATTTTTTTTTTTTGTTCCTCAGCTATTGCATCTGCTGCTTTTCCACAACCACCTTAATATTAAAATGCTTCTCTTGGCATTGTGCCAGCTGTGGGAGAAACAAGCTGGTTGAAAGTAGCCACTTGCCAATCACAATCATAGGGCTGCTCTACACACATTGAAATGTCTAGTTTATGGGAATAAGCCACCGCAGCTCCTATCATCAGGCAGCCAAAACCTCGTGATTTGTATGCGCCAAGACAATTCAAGGTTTGTGTGAATAGAAACCCCGTTAGGCAGAGATTGAGATCTAAGGAGGAAGGACTCTCTGCCAAAGGGAGAATTTTTTTCCTGTGGTATGAAAAATAACAAAAAGCGAGCCATTTAATTAAATGCCTAAATGTGGAACTGGGTTGATCCATTTACTTGCAAATATCCTGGAAAACTATCTGTTAGTTTCTGCATCCTGGACTTTGGGACAATTGCAGCTAGTGTTTTGCTTTTGCGCTGGATTGTGTATGCAGCAGTTTAGAAAAAAAGAAGAGAAGAAACACATGGCCTGTTTTTCAGACCTGGCTGGCATGTGCGTATGTGCATCGGAATATTCCTGCCTCCACATGTGGTACCAATATGCATTGCTCCTTACATCCTTCCCATCCCACTGCCCGCTGAGTACCTGCTGAAACGGCTGCCTAAACAGGGAGCGCCGCAGCAGCCTCTGCGTCTGCATGCCCCAGCGTTTGAGAAGCTAATGCTTGCTGTCCCTGGCAAATGTCAACACTTTGAGTCAAGATTTTTCATGTTAACGTTATCCCTGAAGCTTCTTTCTCACTTTCTTTTTTTCAGTGTCACCGGAAGAAAACACAGAAATGTCTTTTGCAGCATCTTCAGTAATGGATGGATTTCTTTTAACTGGGAGATTTTGAGGGCCTGTCAGTTTTAGCTGGCAGAGTCAAAGGAGGTGCAGGCCACCACATTCATGGTGGCAGCTCACACAGGCAACCGCATGAATTTAGAATTTAGCACAAACGTTAAGGAGTGAAGCAAATATGTGAAGCTCTGGCACAGACTTGACCTGGTCCATAAAGACGTTGGTCTGGTCAGAAGCCCTGGTTTCTAGTGTAAATAGCCCACACAAGCCCATTGGAGATGGCAACACTCCTACAGGGATGTAAATCTGAGTAAAATAATAATAGAAAAGGAAAAATGGAACCAGAAAGGTTCTCAGGAGGGCATGTAATTTTCCTCCCTGCCTTAAGGCAAACGTACCTGCGTCAAAATCAACCCTGAGATACATATGCAACCCACCTACAGCAGAGGCTTTGGTAAGTGCAGGGATGGGGGCTGTTGCTGCAGTGAGGGGAGGCTGGTGACCGAGGTGATTAACGGTAACGTGGAAGTCTGATGGGTGTGGGGGCCTTGTTTGGGAGGGTGAAGCTATTTGGTGGATGAGGCAGTTGTTATGGGGAAGGGTTTACAGCAGAGAAATTAGGGGGGAGAAGAAAATAAGCCATGGAGATAGGGCATTGATATGAATTTATTGTGGGAGCACCTTCCTCCTCATGCAGTGTACTGTGTTAGTAAAAATAGTTACGTGAAATTAAAGAGGATCAGAGGGCAGGAGGTTGTCTGTGTGTGTCATCTGATACTGCTGTCAGCGTTGATGGTGGCACCCACATGAATGGGTTTAGGAAGCCCAGGTTCAGCCTGTTCTTAGACACCTCCAGCGCTGGAGGGTCTTCTCTGTCCTGAGAGTCTTCTGGGGCTTCACTAGCACATATCCTTCACTTTTGCCCTGCTCAGGAGGCACTTTATAGACTACCCTCACACTAGTCTCCAACTGATGTCCAGTCTGATGGCAGTGAGAGCATCTCTTTGAATGTAGGAAACCTACACAGCAACTGGTAGAATAAAATATGGTCAGAGGATTGCTTATTTGCTGAATCAGAGCACACATCAGTTTGGGTGAAAACAACAGGCAAAATGAAAAAGACCCATCTTTGGGATGCATTAAAAATCAATGAGAATAAAAGAGCGGGATGTGTTAAAGCTATCTGGCTGTTACCCAGCAACAGTATCTGACAGTCACATTCTCAGGGACAGGCTGCTTTTGCCTATACTCATCTTTTTCAGGATGATCTTTTCTGCAATGAAATGTGCATTCAGCTTTTCTCTCATTTCTGCCCAGTCACCTCAGAAGTACCACAACAGACTCAGCTCACCATGCCTCATGCTGCAGCTGGTACAAACACCTGGAGACTTGAACGGGCTCACCTTGTCTTTGAAAACCCCAGTGCAGTACCTCTACAGTGTAGTCCTTAGAGTCACCTACTAGGAAGTTGCAGGCTTAAACCCAGCTTCTCTTCCATCTAATGTAGCTAAAATAAATGTAAGTTCGTTCCTCATCTCCGGTAAGAAATGCCATCTAACCAGACCGTGGAGGTGGGGGCTGTTTTGGATAACCAATTTAAGGCCGTTTGCCTAAATATATCCTGCTAACCTGTGAGAGGCATTAGCCTGACTGCTTCAAAACTTACTCCACAGTTTCCACCTTCTCCAGGCTACAACAAAAAAATGAAGTCATCCATGGGTCGAGGTCCAGCTAGGTTGCTGGAGCTGCAGCCCCCCGAGCTGCCCCCCCTGCAGAGCTCAGTCTGGGCCCAATCCCACATCGAGTTGTTGCAGACACACACAAAACTCCTCGAGACCTCTTTGAGTTGCACTCTGCATGGGAAACCACAGTATTTCAGCCCCTCTCCTCCAGTGCCCCTGCAAAGCTTTGTAAGTGCTAGTTTCCCATGCTCACTGTCCTTTCTTGAGCACCCTCACTGTCCTAATGTGTTCACTGCAGCTCCATGAGCTGAGTAGTGCTATCAGCATCTGCATAATGCCCAGCTCGCCCTGTACCTTGGGTAATTCTAGAAAATTACCTTGCCCAAACAACGAGATGTTTGCATCCAGACTGAGAGGCGTGCTAGCATATCTACTTTTCTGGGAGGAGAGCGCTGGTTGTAGGGAGCACAGAGGAACAGCGGAGAACTCACACTGGCTCCTGCCTTGTGCAGAGCTGTGCTTGTATAACTTCACCGAGAGGCGATGTGCCAGTAACGCAGCTGTGCCGTGACTCTGAACTTGTGCAATGCCAACACCACCAGAGTTTTGGAGAAGTGATGATGCCATGACGTCTGTCATACTAGTCTTGTGCCCTGCTCTGTACCCCGGGTTCTGACTGTTCCTGGGCCTCCTTTCCCACTGCTCCTTCTTCCCACAGCCAGGGCAGCCTGTGGGCTCTCTCCAAAAAAAGTAGGTGAGGCTAAAGCAGGTCCTGTCCTTCCCTGCCTTCTGCACCCCATCTGTCCCGGACCACCCCTCACCCTAAAAAAAGTGCAGGTCTGGGGTGAGAGGGACATGTCAGTGAGACTCCTGGGACATGCACAGATCCAGGGATTCAAACTGTTTGAGAATTTTTTCCCTCGAAGACCTCATCAGGATTGCAGATGAGACATTTTAATTTCAACACGGTGCCATTTTCTGGTCAGTTCTGCCCCATGAGAGACTGTCCTTGGGGGCAATTGTACAGCTGGGCATGTAGCCCAGTGGTTTCGCACTTTGCTTGAGCTAACCTGGTAATACATGCCATGGGGAAAGAGTGTGTGGAGCAGAGGATGCAGCTCTGTCCCTTTGCTGTTGAGGGAAAAAGTGGCAGGTAGGTATGGACCTGTGTGCCACTGTCAACAGAGAGCTGCTGGTTTTTCTTTCCTCCCTGGATACAGTGAATTTCTGAGTCACAGGATGGCAGCCCAACTGATCAAATCCTTTGTCCAGTACTGGAATAAGCTAGTGTGCGAGCCTGAAATGGTGAGCTGGCTCTGTTTGCTCAGCTGACAGCAGTGTAGAGCTGCTAATTCCATTGCACCCCCCAGAGCAAAAAAGGAGCAAATGTAGCAACCAGCAAGAGAAAATACAGAGAGACTCTGTATTGCTCTTTCCACTAAATATGCCCAAATGCAGGCAGACAGCTCTCTCCCCTCACTTCCCTGAGCACAGAATGTTTGCTTTATCCAGTGATGTAACAGATTGCTAAATAATAGACAAACCTGATATGAACTCTCCTACTTATCTCTGCGTCGGTGCTTACACGTGGAAGAATCTTGTTGCATTTTCACTTGACTTTAACAGCTTTACAACTAGCAATATGCCACTGCCCTCTGCTGGAAAAGCACAAGTGATTGTGCCAGGCGAGTGGAAAAGAAAACCAGAGTGGAATTTTGTGAATGCGTAATATTATGGCATTGACTGCATTTAGAACTGGAGTGCTGTGAAACGCAGCCCAACAAGGACAGTGGGAGCCCTCTGCTCGTTGGGCAGAGCAGGATGCACTCCCATACCATGGCTCTTTTCTTCCCTTGCTTTGGTGGGCTTCCAGGATGGAAAAAACCTGGCAGTGGAAGGAAACATCAGACCAGAGTTATCAGCATTTGGTCTTTTTCCTACACTTCTCATAGGGAATACAGTCAGGACTTCTGAGAACTCTTTTCTATATAAAGCTATGTTTTTTGAGAATTCTTACTAGAATAGTCTGGATGCAGAGTGCCCAGTTTAGGCTATCTGGTACATGCTAAAGATTCAAGCTGGCGTTTATTTTGTAGGGTAGGTCATTCAACACACCTCGAGAAAACCATGTCATTCAAACTGCTGTCATATGGCTGTGGTTATACAATCCATATGGACATCACCACAATGTGCACTCCTCATGAGTACTAAATCTGGACTTAATCTAAGACCAATAGCAATAGCTTTGAGCAAGCAGACATATATGAGGAAGGGCTATCTTTCCAGAAAAGATTTCCATGAGATTTATTTAGCTATTTCTGGTGTGGTGCTTGAAACTTATCAGACTGATTTCTCACCATGAGGGGCATTATGTTCCTCCTGAACTACAGAGATATTATTGCAACGTTAGCCTCTAAGCATGGAAATACTGGAGCTGCTGCTTTGAAGAACCACGATAGATCTTCAGCTTAAAGCTGGAGGGTCAAAAATATTAGTTTTAATTGACAGGGGCACAAATAGCCATGGTGGTGTGTTGTACCTAGTCCAATGGTCTGCCTCCATCACTGGTCAGGGTGACATGTCCCGGGGAAGGGGCAAGAAACCACGTGGAAAGTGTAAGAAGATGCAGAGCAGGCCTTGGCAACTACACTTTCCCTTCCCCTTCTTTCCCTTTCAGTTTCCTTTTCTTTCTTTTCCCCTTCTCTTTCCCTAGCACTGCAGCAAATGATTGTCCTGAGGATGGGCCCCACGATGGGGCCAGGAGCTCTGAAAATTAGGTGGACCGAGTGGCCAAAGACTGGCTAAGTGGAGGGTGAAGGGGAAAGCCTCCTTAGCAGAGCAGCAGCTGGAGCACTGGGCAGGAAACGGCTGCTCCACAGACTGGTTTGCATGATTGGTTCCCCTGACCTTAACTTCTAAGCCCTTTGCCTAATTTGCTGATCAATATATGGTTTTACATCTTTATGTATAGTAAATGCATAACAACTCTTTATAATGGCTCTATGAATGACACGCTGCTGCCCTGTGACTTGGTAGCTGTCCCTGTGGTTACATAGATGTGTCTGTTTATAGATCAGCCTTTCAAAAGTAATAAAATGAAGTGACATTTTATGTAACTCAATGGGTTACAGTAGGAACCTGTTAACAGTAGAGGATTAAAATAAAATTGTTCTTGATATTTAAAAAGTGATGAAATGAGGAGAAAAATAAATCCACCCCCAAACGCTGCAAATCATTCCTTACAAATTTGGCATCTGCCAAGATCTTACTTGGTAAAAAAACCTCCTGGTCTCCTTCTCGCCGAGGGTCCTCCCACGCCGTTCGAGACATAAAGCTCAAGGGTAGTGTCCACTGTCCACAGACACACATGGACTGACCATCCACAGGCACAGACGGCATCCTCAGTAATAAATGCCACAGCACATGGGGTTGGTTGTGATTGCTTTCTAAACATATTACTGCTAAATCTTCATATTCTATCCATTTTTTATGATGACTTAAATACAGGGGAACAGATCTGACACATTTCAGCAGGCTTCTGTGTTCTTTATAGGTAAACATTTAAAGGTAGGCCATTAGTGCGTTACATTTAACCTTCATATATTAGTGTGCATTAATCAAGTGATTGGCTGACAAGTATTTCAACTGCGATCAGTCAAAATATGGTTGCAAGTTAAATCAAGTTATTGATAATGAGGGACTACATTCAGCTGGAAAGAAGCATATGAATAGAAAAAACTCCTGAGTTTTAGGTTCTTCATTTGTCTTACTTCTAAAAGATCATCCCAGCATGTTTTCTGTTGCCTTGATTTTCCTTTCATTTCTATGGCATGACTGCTACCATAAATAAATGAACTTGCATAACTTTCAGATGATTCACTGGATGTGACATTGAGTAAATCACAAAAGGGAAAAGCATATTCTGCAAAGTATGTTCCTCTGATGAGATGGAGTTAGTCTTCCACATTTATTCCAACATTTTGGCTAAGCACCTACCTGTCTTGCATAATTAATAAACACAAGATTATTTTCCAGAATTCCACTCAGTAATTTTTGCCATTAAACACTAAAAAAGAAGAAGAAGAAGAAGAAAAAAAAAAAAATCAACCATTCACTATTAAAAGACTTTAATTATTTGGAACACTAACATCAAGAATGTTTACTTGAAAATGTTTCTTTCCACTTTAGTCCATCTTCAAACCTGCTACACTATATTCCACTGACTAGTATTACAAATCACACTGACATGTTTCCTCATACTTGTAAAAGATAGAACTACAGTAAATTGTTTCACAAGGTGTTTGGAAAAAACATATATAAGAAATTATTCTTTCCCTCTTCTTCTATGATGAAGCAGAAGCTTAGTTTTAAAGTAACAAGAACAGTCATTATAGAGCTAAATATATTTGACATATTTAACCTCACAAATAAATAAATATATACAAGGGAGGTTACAGCATGTCAACTACAAAGTAGAAGCTTTACACTGTAGAATTGAGAGAATTCAAGAGCATCTAACTGATACAGACAGTTTAAGATTACTACATGGTAGTAAAAAAAGAGAAAAAAATCTTAAATAAGCAAAAATATAGGTAGCTGTACATTAAAATGATAGGTTACAGCTCAGCTTCAGTCAGGATACTGTGCTTGCTTTTTATTTATATTTTACTGATCTATTATGTTTTATTGATTCCTCATTTTTTCCAGGAAAGTTTGGTTTTCCTTCTCTTCACTTCTGAACACCTTAAATCAGGTAGAAATCTCACAGTAAGCTGCTATGTGAACACTATAATCTACAGTAGTTAAGCAAGTGGGATGATAAAATATAAGTTCAGTAAATGCTTGTACATAATCTCTTCCTAAAATATTTCCCTTATTAAAGATATCTGACAACATTCATCCTGTTAATAATTACACTTTAAGTGAATTGGATTGACTTCCATTCATACCACCACATTAAGTGTTTGCAGTTGCGAGACTGAGGTTTTGTTAAGGTCCATGTAGCGACAGCAGTGTTTCTAGATGCAATACTGTCTGGACATCCTCCTCCTCCTGCCAGGTGTTTGCAGCCAGGGAAAATAACGCCATTTGTGCGGTCACAGCATTAAATGATCTCTGCACGCGTAAGCGCGTGCAAAGAGCAGAGAAAGGCACAAATCCACATCCCTAATCACTGAACATCCACCTGCTTGGCAACTGAAAAAATCTCACAGCACAACTTTCTGGTCACCTTCTGAATACTATTCATTAAATATTTGGCTAAAAACGCTTTAGCAAAAAGAAAGTATTTTTAAAAATGAAAATTCCCATTATGAGACATTTTCCTCTGAAAACATTATTTGAAAAAAAACCTTTGATTTTCTGGTTCATGCTTTCAGGGACATGTGCAGTTACAATTTTTACAAAACCCATCATGGAGTGAGACGTGCTTCATGAGGACAGATGCACTTTTGGCAGCCATGGCTGCATGCTAATGTGTCACACATTTGTAGAGATTAAAACAAGTAAGCATTTTATGCTCTTGTCTCTTGTCTGCACACACACACAACTCGGTGTCGTTATGCACACGGAATAGCAATGAGAAATTCCCTAATGTTGCCTGAACACTGTTTAAACTCTGTGCCTCCCGCAACCTCAATCAAATCAACCAACTGGGAGGGGTGGGCAGGAAGGGGATGCTGACACTGATAACGTTATGTGCCCGGAAAGATGTTATTTATTTATTACTGGTAAATGTATTCCAGGTTATTCTAATGTTGCAATGCCATCTGATGGAGGTGTCTATACATACAGTATATGTGAAGTACAGAGGCTGACAAATGAACCCATGGCCTTACAAAGTATCCATCTTGAATTTAAATACTTAAGTTTTAGCACTGTTCATTGTTCTTAGATTGTCTGCGGTACACATTGTGGTTTCCTCTGTCATATTTACTGTATGCGCTATTATCGAAATATGTGTGGAGGTGTATATTTATATATCTATATGTAGTTGAATGTCTTCTATTTCGTTTAGTGAAAAAGAACATTAAACATAGAATTGTGAGGGGAGATGCCGCAGTTCATACATACCAATCAATGAATGTTGAAACATGACTTTGTGTAAACTTTGGATTTCCCTGTGTCCTTGTTCCACACAGATGCAAATGATTAGTACAACTGTCTGTTTCCATACAGATCAATGGGCTTAAAATTTGCAAGAGTTACCAGTGACCTGCACGTCCTTCTCAGCCAGCATACCTATGTAATAAGTGTGTTTCTAGGTACATGGATATAAAATAGCCTGAATTTACAGCACATACTCTTTTGGTAAGCAAGATTAGGTCTATTTAGTCAAAAATGGTTTAAAATAACCCTTTAACACTGGTGTTAGGGTTTTATTCACTTACAGATAAAGAACAGACAGCACTAGACAGTCAAGGAGCAAGAATCTAACAAGTGTCATAGGGGAAATCCATACTCTTCAAAAGCAAAAACCCATCAGTAAACTGTTCAATAAGAGCTTGCCTGTACTAGGTGATGTCTGCTATTTTCTCCAGGAGTCAAGACTTGCTTCTCTTTGGACTATATAATTTAGAGTTAGGCTTGTGTCTCTTCAGTCTTAAAAAATATTTACACAGGATTACAATTAGCTGTCCAAGCATCATGTTGGCTGGCAGACATTTAAAAACAGCTCAATACCATGGTGGAAAATTGTCTTTTTCCACAACGGCAGAAAGGCAGAGAAATTGGTCCTTGAGTGGAAGCTGTTAACAGGAGACATTAAAAACTGGGAAAAAATAACTAAACAGGTCACATTCTATGACATCCAGTATTCTCAATTCCAGGCAGACTTTCATCTTCCTTCGGTTCAAAAAATTCAGAAGCCCAGTTAGAACTTTGTGCTGTGACTAAATGTGTCGGACATGATGATATTTTTATAGAAGTTGTCAGAGTGAGGATTGCAGTATCCCTTGACCTTGTCAATAACTTGGTGGACAGGGATGATTGATGTCTGTTCTCCATCCTCTTGGGCAAATTTTGAAGACGGCTTGTCAAGAAAAACATTCTCTAGGAAGAGGAAAAAGCAACAATAAGTTAGGGCTTCTTAAGCAAACTCATAGTTTGCTAGGTGTGTCGCTCCCACATAGATACGCCTTCAATTACCACTACCACTGGATGAAATTACTGCCCTAAAAGCCAGCAAACAACTTTTTGGCTTGGCATTACTCCTTCTAAATTCTTTTCAGATGTCTGGTTTTGTGGGCAGAACTTTCAGGTCTCTCTTGAAATTATCCCCCTATTATTTTACCTAAAGTGTAACTGACTCCTACGACCCTTTAATGTATTAATTTATTGTTGATGCTTTGAATCTTAGAAACTAAAAACACTTCCATGGCACTGGAAAAGGGGTGACCTCCACAACATCTGGTAAATAATATCTTCATATAACAAAGTAGTGGTGGAAAATGACAGTAAAAGGATTTAATTATTTCAACAGTGGAGATTTAAAGCTATGCACAGAAATCATGTATTCTGCACACAATGTAGCAGAAGATGACTTGCATCTTATTTCAGACAACCAGAGTCAAGACTGGCCTGAACTTTGTGCTTGCCTAGCATATATCTTTGTCTTCTCTGTAGCGTGGAGGGTACAGACTGAATAGCTGTGGGGCAGAAAACATGCAGAACACTGGCATCCCTTCCGAGATCATGTGCTATAAACCGAGGGTGGAGCTGAAGAGAAAAAGGAGCGGGGCAATTCCCAGTCGGGCTGGGAAAGTCTGCTTCAGCAGCTAACAGCATTGCTGTTCGGAGAACGGTCAGTAGGTAGAGCTCATGCAGTGAGAAACGAGAAGGAGAGAGCTTGTTTCTCATTTTCTCAAGCACATTGTCCTAATGAGCTTTCTTATCTCTTCCACTGGAGTGCACAAAGCGGGGCTTAATTCTCTTAAGCCAGGCAAGGTGTGGACCACTGTAAGCCAACAGTAAGATGGAATATCCTGTGAAGCAATGTTTTCCACAAGTGACATTTTTGATGGCTGTTTACAAGACCTTGGTGAAATCACCTTCAAAAATTCCTTGCTAAAGGATCATTTAAACAATTTTTTGTATTATTTAAACCCTGATTTCATACAAAAGTTGTTTCTTATAGCTATAAATCATTAATTAAATATAACAGAAAAGTAGCCCACTCTTGCAGAAGTTATGATATCAAGCCACAAAAGAGTACAAAGTGTTGCATGAAGGAGAAATGGATTGCAGTGAGAAATCAAAACAGTTGTACTCATGAAAAAAGAAACAGGCATGTTCAGGCATATCAGAATGATTTTTTCAAAGCACGTAAAAATGTCCATGAATCGCAGCAAACAATGCCATATCCAATAGCAAACTGCTGGGTACTGTCTGCCTTTCAAGGCAATGCATTTATTAGCCAATGGTACTACATTTTGAAGTTTTTCTACGTATTGAATGTCTTATTACAAAAAAGTTAATTCTTAGTCTTTAGGGAAGGTTTTTGAAACTCCTCACAAATATGTTTGCTTTTTTCGCAAGGCATCATTACGTTGTTAAATACCAGCTATTTCCTCATGCAATTTGCATACACAGGAATTATGTAGGTCCTTTGAAATCAGTGGGGCCCTCTTTTTTTTAGCTCAATGGGCTTCAAAGGGTTAAAATCCTGTATCACTGAAGTAAATGGGAGTTGTACAACCAAATTCACTGCAGAAATAATCTTAACTTCTAATTCATAGAAGTGTTATATGTGGTATTTAAGTACTGTCTACAATAAGTTTGTGTCAGACTTGTAGACAAGAGGGCCACAAGATGCCAAAGTGATTTATTTTGTCCACCCAGTAGGGTCCACCCAATATTCGTGTCCCAGTTGGTGCATTCTGCATTCAACCAGCAGTTCACAGCATGGTTTTCAGGCATACATAGTTTGTCATTCAGACTTATTTTGGGTGTGACTGGATATGAAATAACAATGGGTAGAAGACTAATTCCATAATGGCCATAGACCAAATAGAAATACAATATCTTAAAATCCCTGTAATAACTTTTAAAGAGATTTAAAATTTTTCTAGGACTCAGTCAGAATGTTTTCGCTTTTTAATGTATGCTTTGTGTACGGCTATTCCAAATTAATCTCCTTTCCCCAGACTACTATATACAGGCATCAACGTCAGGACATGGTCTGTTTCCTAAAATGGTATCTTCCAAATGCTTAGTGCCCCACGCAGAATGCAGACACCCAGAGTTTGAAGCACACTTATCCTTTGATTCAGCATCAATGGCGCAAGATGTAATAGTGAGAAACAAGCAGCGCTTCTGATTAGCAAAGTTATTTGTGTCAATGAGGGCATCATGCAAGTGGCACCCCTCCACCCTGTTCAAACCATGCATTCAACAAAAGCAGTTCTCACTTTACCTGTAATGCTCCACCACTGATGAGGAAAGGGCCTTAGAAGACATTATCTATACCACAAACACATGAATGCTTGTGTCAATTCCAGGGAGCACATTATAACCATATTAAAAAGAGTTGCCAAGACATTATTTGCCTGCAATTTAGCTAAGACATCAAACTGAGAAGTTTAGCTGTATTAAACATCAGAATCTTAATGTTATTTTCTATTATTTTAACATATGAGAAGACATGTCAGTATTTAAAAACCTAATGTTAGTAAAAATTCCTTTGGAGTATCACAATGAAATGTGTATTTTCAGAGGTCAAAGCAAAATGTATTAAAATTTTAAAAATATAGACAAACTGCGGTATTCCCTTAATGTCCAACAAACAATCACTTTACAAACTATGATTACATTACCAACTGCAATCTGTTTTAGGAAATAATTTATGCATGGGATTAAGCTGACCACTTTTGAAGACAGTACACAAGCATGTTCCTATCGCAAGTTTCTTTTAACTTACTTCTTATCTGGAACTGTTTTATTGTTTTGCTTCAAGAACGTATTGCAAAAACTCCAGCACTAAGTCTCTTTAATTGTCAGACTGATAAAAAGCCCTGAGTCCAACAAAACACTTAAGCATATTTTTATCATTAATCCCAATACCAAGGGTCTAAAGGTTGATCTGCCACAAGCACAAATGGGAATTCTCTGTCTGCAGAACGGAGAATGCCCTGCAGCAGAAGGGACACGATGCTCTTCTCCTCTAGTATTAATAGTAGCGCTGCCATGGGTGGGTATTACAGACGCTGTTCGTGGAAGACTGCTGACAGAAATGTCACTTCGTAGGAGAGAGAGCTGAGGACAGCTTGCTTGGGGCGGCTGGGTGCGTGGCACATCCAGCCTGGGACGGCAGCAGGGACGGGCACCCTGGTGAGGCAGGAGCCAGCTGCGTCCTCCCAGCACAGCTGTGGATGGCAGTCCTGAGACCGGGCGCAGGTACACCAGGGAATTTCTGAGATACCGCACATTTTGACTGTGTTCAAAGCAAATGTACTTCGGGTACATTCTCGATAACCAAAAAAGATTTACACTCTTAAAAATACCTGATGCATAGCCCCTCACGCTAATGGATGCACTGCATATTGGTTAGTGAGAAAATAACAATGTAATTGTTAAAAAGGGGAATTCTAGCCAAAAATTGTCTAGAACCCAGTCTAACTGAACTAGGTAGTGATGATCAATTAAAAAAAAAAGAAGGTATTTCCTGGAAACTATGCCACATATCAAGAAAGGAGACTGTACCATCATAAATGAGACATTGGGGACTTCTGAAAATAATTTATACTTAAGGAACAACATAACTTTCCTTCCAGTAAAATCATATATTTCATATCTAAACATTGCTTCGAACAAATATTTTAAAACAAGTAAACACATCTTTGGGTTAAATACGCACACAGATTTTATTTTCACTATGCTTTAGCAGAGGATTCTGTGATAATGTTATGTGACTTTATACAGGACAAAAACCTGAGTTCACAAAAACACGGTAACAAAAAAATCTGAACTATTTAAGAGATTTTCTGAAATATTATCTCAGATATAAGCAAACAGACTTGCAAGAAATTCCAGCTCCTCTCTTTTTTTCTTCCTTTAAAGTTTTCTTAAAATGAGCACGTTTTTATGGCATGAGTGGAATACAGATGATGCTTTTGATTAGATGTACCATTGACATCTAAATAAATAAGCAGTAGATACGGCATGCTAATTGTAGAAGGGAAAGACAGTGCATACTCTGGGAACACAGCACCCATTTTCAAGGTGCCTCCATTTACCACTTTACCCATAAATGTGTTACAGTATAATGGAAGGAGTTTGACCAAGTGAATCAGCTGTGGACTTGGACTCAGAACACTTGTTTCCTATTTCCAGCTGCGCTGCCTATTACCTTACATGATGAACGTCATCTCTCTGTGCTTTTGCTACCCTGTCTTTACAATGGGATAATAATTCTTACCTTCTTTTATTCAAAAAGGTGGAAGTGATATACAAAAAGCAAGATTTGCTTTTGTCACGCCTATTTTGTTTAGTATGGGAACATACTGAGATCAGAACTATATATATTGGATGTATTGTATATTAGATTAAGACTCTTACTGAACAGTAATGTTTATTTTAAAAATATTGAATCTATACAAATTGGTGAAATTTTCTAACATTAATCTTGGGGTCGAAATCCCTGCTGTACCTTTAACATGAAACTACGTATTCACAGCTGCACTGTGTTACAGTGCAAGAACTCACCTGTATGGCTGTTCCGTTTGCAATATGTATTCGTTGTAGATTTTGATTTGGATGTTAAGTAGGTTGAATTGGAGCCGATGGAACTAGAGGATAAGGATTTCCCAAGATTATCAGAACTCTTCTTTATAATATTGGTTGCTGTTTTGCTCCAATCTAGAAATGATTGAAAAGTTTTACATAAATAATTACCATGTTTACATAAATAATTGCCTAATTTATTCAGTTATGAACATTTCAAGTATCAGACACATTTCTAAAGTTGCTTATAACAAACAGCCTATCCTTTTCCTGTCAGGCAGCCTCTTTGGTTCTTAAGATATCCAAAAATTATTCCAACTTTATTTGCTTTGCTGTTTACCACAGCAGCTAAAATTGGTGACTCCAACAGTCTAACAATCATTTGGCTGGACAGCAGAACCGTAGGTAAGACCCAGCTTTCCAGGATGCAGGAAAGCAGTGAAGCTCTGAAACAGTATAGGGATGTCAAAGTTTCATGACCTGAAGAGAGAAATCCCAAGGAATGGGTAGGAAAGGGATGGAGAGGAGCATTTACAGTGGTCATTTAAGGGCTTGATCTGCTGAGGTAGATACTACATACTAGCAGAATTGCACTTGTTGTTATAGGGTTTAGCATATTGATGCAATATTAATAATGATGAATAACAATGGTTACTCAGTAGTTCACATTTGAAGAGTTTTATCCGAACCATTAACAGAATTGGCTCTTATACTGGAATAACTTCCAAAATTAAATGAAATAACTAATACCAATAAACTTATTGAGGAAAACTGACACTGGAAACCTCATCACAAGTGTCCCAATACCAGTAGAATAAATGTATCTAACTACTCTTTATCAGACACTTGCAGGTAAGTACAGCTAGTTTCACACTTTCATCTTGTTGCCATAATTCACTGTTCTGCAATGAAATGCACAAAATGGAAGAGGAGTCCAAACCAAAGACACATGGGCCATTTTAGCCTTGATTTAAATCAAGACAAATATTTTACCCTAAGTCATTGCTATAGGGTGTAGGTTACTATTTCTCTGGTCTAGCTAGGGCAGTGTGGCAAGGCTTTGGCTTGTTTCTTTGCTTTAGCATAGTATGCCTTAAAGTACAGTTCAGTTGGATAGGTACGCAAGCTCACATTTGGCTTATATTTCACTGTTCTGCCTGAAAACTGTGTCAGGTTCATGGAGAATAAAACCAGCTGGTGGTGATGGACTGGTTAATGCTCGGCGTAATGACAGCTCATTAAGTATACCACTGAAGTACTCAAATCCTTCAGGTTTTTATTTCTATCGTACCCACAAGCTGCCCAACAGCAGCATAAAAATCTGGAAATAATTTTATCCATCTGTGTTTTCCAGTTCAGGAGCTACAGCATGAACGACATGGAAACTGAACATGAGAAACAATCTGGATGCCTGATCAGAATGAATACGCTTTTCCTAATTTGTATTAACTCTTTGAAGTCGTGAATCAGGTTTTCTTACTACAAAATGAAAACATAAACATTTTATAGTGTACAATGAGAATGCATTCCCTAAACAAAACAGAGCAAGACAAAGCAAAAGTCTTTATGGCAAAGCAGTTACTTACGACCTTGAAATAAATCTCGGATACCAAGAAGGAAAGGACACAAGGGTATTTGGAGCACCTTTATTATCTGGGATAGATAGGCTTGTCTTCCTAGGCAATGAGCTTATTGCCACCTTATATCAACTGTGGATTTCGACCCTGGTCATTGAGCAAGAACCGTATGAGCAAGCATTATGCAGTCCAAAATCATTACATCAGATGGCAAAGCAAGAACAAGTTGCCTAAACGCAGGAGTCTAATGCCACCCGAGATGGCCAAAGGTGCAGAAGACTATACAGGCAGTGTCCCAAGTGTTGCACTTTGAAGTGTCCAAACCAACTGGTCTCCTTTCTGTCTGAGAGCTGCAGATAAAGATGAACTTCAATTCTAGAACCTAATCAGGCTTTTGCTAAAGGAATTTTCTATGTTTCTGAGTCTCTAATGGTCTCTCTGAATTATATGGTGAAGGGTAGTACAGTTTGACAAGGCAAAGATAAAGGCAAAAGAAGTCAGACTATTTCTATTTGGCTTTTAAGAATTGCTCCTACATCAACCTAACAGTCCACACAATTCAGTCAACGTACTGTAACGTAGGAGAAAAGGAATAAGACTGGCTTTTGAATGACAGAGTTTGAATCTCTGGTTATTTATTTAATTTTTTACTTCTTTTTTTTTTTTTTTTTTCCCCCAGCGTCCAAAGGGCCTAACAAACCATGCTCATAGCACTACAAAATTTACCAACTGCCCTCAGTGGAAAACTGAAAGAGAAGACTTGAGAATTTTTATGAAGTGATATCTGAAAAGTCCCTTGGCAATTGTTAGTACTGAAGTGACAGCCTATGATTAATCTGTTTTTCCACATCTCTGGCCTACATTGTATTATATTAAAAATAACACAGCAAGCTGTTCACCTGGACTTTTATGGACTACTGCAGTATCTAAGGAGGGGAGCTGTGAATTGCTTTTACCTGAATTGTCTGCCAGTCGGAATCTGCCACAACAGAGATGTCTCCTCCATTGTTTCTGCACATTTTCTTTCATAGCGCAATGGAATACAAATATAAATAAACCTGCAACAAAAGCAAATAAACAGCAAATGAAACGTGTATTTATAAGTAGATAAACATATTAACTAAAGTCTGATAACAAAAGTATGAAGTACAAGCAAAGGAAAATAATCTTAAATTTTTGCTATTGCCATCTATGCCTCATTTAAGTCATTTGGCAATAAAAGATTTCCCATCCTCTAGCTGTGATGTAGGTGTCTGGGATATCAGAAGAGAGAGAATAGGACCCCTTTTATTGACACCGTTGATTTAGATCCATCTCAGTGTGGATCTTTTTTTTAAATTTTGTTTTATTTTTTGCTTAGAGGAAAATAATTAAAAGGTTTTGTCTTTGAATCAAATGAATATTTTGCACGCAACAGGACTGCAAGAGCCAAATTGCAAAGTAAATACAGACATTATTCTATTAGCAAGGAGGTATTTTATATTCTTCTGTTCCATATCTACAGAACTGTGGGCCATATTCTTTTAAAACCAGAACTCTTGTAATTGGCACTAAAGAATGCCCTGAAAAAGCACACTTGGATTTATGTACATCACATGCATGTACTTGAAATGATTATGAAAATGGTAAGAATATGTTCACAAGTACTAATTAGGTGTCCAGCTACTTACTTCTGAAGAAAATTGCAAGCAATCACAATAAATGTGTTTAAGAATGTTTTTGTAGAGTGCATTTTTCTCATGTAATCCTATAATCTTTATTTTCAAGACAGAAGATAAGCATCTACCATGTAGTAAAGAAGGTCTTAACTGGGCATATGGTACAATTTCATCATTCTACAGCGATACTTTGGAGCTAAATATAGAAGTTGAAAATCTCATATGCTCCTGGCACTTCCCAGGCAGGCACTGGCTGTGGAATCTTCCATCGTTCTCTGGCTTGGCCTGTTCTTGTTTTACTCTTATTCTCTGGGACAGAGCCAGTCTGGGGCTGAACACCTGATGGCAAAATGTTACTGCCAAATCCCTCATAATTATATCTTAAACATGAACAAATGCTACATAATGTGGGCAAACGTGGTTAAGTGCCATCCACTAAAACTGTTCCTTTATGATCATCGTGAATAGCTCCATACAGCAATGCCTACTATGTTTCATCCGGTAGAACACAATGGCAGGGTATAGCTTGGAAAAAAATGCTCTAGAGCATAAAATTATCCTCTCTCCTACAAAGCTCTGAGGTCTAATTTTGCATGAATGCTTGTCATTGAACTGGACGTGTATTTGCTTATAGCTGTCAGGCCAGGCTGCCACAACTGAGTTCGCTTAACTTCGGGTAAAGGTTCTGTCATGAAACTTATTTGTTGCAAAATTTTTCAAGAGCTAATGGGGACAAAAAGGAGAAGCACAATGTAAGGAAGGCAAACACACCTTAATGCATCCCATATGCAAGTTCTGTTGAATTGTGGTTGCTATGTTTGCATTTAGTAAAATATTTCTCTGTATGATTTAAGCACAGAGTAATTCCAATGCAGTCACTAGCAGCTCCTACAGGCTTAGAGTTATTCAGTTGTTGGTGGCCCAAAGTGCCTCTTACGACTTCTACATATCTACAAACTTAGTAAATTGATGCTTAATTAAATTGTGGTGAATGTTTGGAACATTCTGAATGGCTAAAATAGAAAATGCATATGTCTATAGTAATACAAAATGAACGTGCTGCATTAAGTACTTCGCCTTTGCCCTGTCTGGGCTTGGTCTCTGAAATTTTTTTCTCTCTATTTCATTATTCATTAAGTTTACAATGTGCTTTAGTAATACAGCTCTGGTTTTGTTTCCCAGAGCCAAATCAGACCCTAGGCTTGGCTCTAGCTTGGCTCTGACTTGAAAGTATTTGGCTTGCCCAGGCATATATATAAAATGAGTAGCCAAAAAATAGATGTTCCCAGATTTTTTTATTTCCGAGCATCAAAGAGAGAAAAATAATTTCCTATGTAGATGAAATAGCAAAGTACAGTGACACCAGTAGTTTCTGCAATTTACTATTTCACTGCCAGTGCACAGAAAATTAGGTTGATGGAGGCTGCTGGTATCGCTTAAAATACTAGTGCAGTTTTCAAAAACTCGTGAGAGAGAATAACCATATTTACTGAGGTCTCAACAATTAAGCTCATAATAATACTGATGAAAGACTTGCCATACTGAACTGCTTTTTGCTGCTAGAAAATGCTTCCTGATACAAATCCTAAATTTTTCTTTGCTCCATTCAATGGCCTTAGTGCTACATGTGCACTACACCAGTTACATGTGATTTTAAACATCCTCTTTCTTGTTTCTTTAGCTTTGCCTGGCTCTTTCTGACACAGCAATAAGCATTTTCCGATAGAGTATTGTTATCTTCCTGTGCTTGATATGACAGGCCTGAACATGTACTGTGCCATCTTTGCTACCACAATCCACGAGCAGCTCATCACTCCTCTTTTTTGCATTCACTTCTCTGGTTCTTCAGTTTCATCTTCTGACTTAACTGCTTTCCAAATATTCATTTTCCATTGAACAGTGCTATTACCCCACAGAGACTTAAGCAGCGGTGGTCAACCTTGTGTGCACTCTGTACATACAAGCTTAATTGATTGCACTGGAAATTCTGGTCACAGAGAACTTGTTGAATTTGGTCCTTGGCATGCTTTTCAGAGTTTTAGTCTTTTTTCATGTTCTTCCCATACTTCTAATCTCTCTAGGCCTTTCTAAATTTCTAACACAGACACATTGCAGCAAAAATTTCATTATGCTGCTAGGGGAGTATCAGAATTTGTCCTTTGGAAAAAAAGTCTTTAGTAAGAACACCACATCCAAACAGTTTTTGCCATTTTGCCTAGTATTTTAGGTTGAAACTGACTCAAACCAAAACCCACAGCATTATTCTCTTTCCACGAAAGCTCAATAAATCTTTTAGCGCAGTAAATATGTAACAGATAAAATCCACACAGTGTAATATTAAGTACTTTTTCCATAAAGGGAAGATATTTTGCTGACCCTGGGAAAATTTAATTTTTATCTCAACACATGTTCCTCCAATGACATTCTTGGGTTTGTTTTTTGTTATATTTTTTTCACCAAATTTATTTTTTATATCAATATGTGTGTGGTATAACACATGCCCCTTCAATGACCTTCTTGGGTTTTTCTTTTTGTTATGTTTTTAGTTGTTCTTTATTAGTGGGTAGGGCAAGCAGAGGTGGAAATTCTTACGTCATTTGGTACATATGCAAATTTCAGCTCTGACCTGAAATTTTTTTTAAATGTCAGCTATATATTTCTGTAATTTATAACTGTTTGATTACAATTTGCATCATTTTTTCAGAATAATGAACTATGTTGGAAAAATAAAATATTGAAAACTTCAGTAAATGAAACAAAAATAAGCTGACTATAACAATTGCTGGATTTTCCTTAAAGAACCAAAGAATATCCCATACCTCTGTGCTATCTCTCCACACAGAAACAGGACTGAATTTTGTTTTATGAGCTGCTCATACCTTAATAAAATAGTTATGAGCTTTACAGATTCCTTACAGGAACAAATTTAGGAAAGAGGCTTCCTATATTTGTTATGATCAGTGAAAGGAAATGTTGAGGGTCATACAGCGTCTATCTCAACAGAGATCGCTGCAGACTGTTGGCTAGGAATAGCACTATTTATAATACAGTGCATTTTAAGGAAAAGACCTTGAAACATTAATTAATTTAACGAAGATATTCAACCCATATCTAGTTGGTATCATTATTCCACATAAGGGGAAACTAGTGACGGTTTAGTATCAAGGAAAAATCTAGAGAGCTTGGATCTGAGTTCTCTAGTCAAATCACTGGACACAATATGCCCCAAACACCAACAGCTCAAATATTGTTCACAGAACAGAAATTCAGCTTACCTTGCAATGAATTGAAAATTGAGAAGAGGTACAGGAAAGGAAGAGTTAAGGGACCCCAGGCAAAAAAGGCAAAGCCCCACGTCATGCCCAGCAGGAAGGTCAGGCTGACCACGCTACGGAGGTTCCTCAGGATCTCTTCCTTCAGGCTCCGATTAGTTCTTTTCCCATTCCTCCCACAGATCTGCACCATCACCACAATAAACATGGCAACATTCATCAGAAACATGATTCCAAAATAGCCAGCACAAGTCACATAAAAGACAACTTCATTCCTGATCCAGCAGCTGTAAAAAAAATATGAAAATACGATCACTTTTAGATAATGCAAACTATCCTCAAATTATTTATACGACTACAATGGAAATCATTCTATGTCTGATACCACTGATGCAGAGCTATACTTTAAAATAAAACCTTCGTCCATTTTCTGTCTGTAAATAGGATGAAGTCCAGTAGCATCTTAAGTGACTATGTCCCACAGTATCATCATGTCACAAATCTGAGACTTGTACCGCATTTTAGTTAAAGCTAACTAAAAAGGAAGTCTGACCTCAGATACAAGCTGTGGGAACTGCAATCCCATCATGGAAAGTTTAGACTTGGTACAAGTAGCTTCACCACTTTGATCTGTGTGAAGCACAGGACGCTTTAGTAACAGAATAGTCAAACTTGGATCTTCAGTGCCAAAATCTCAAGTTTCTGCCATTTGCGCTAAAGGAGAACTCATACATCTCTGGAGAAGAAGCAGGACAGGTAGTCCTTTGAGGTACCCGTTTGACAGCCATATGAGAGATCTAGCTTATTCCTCTAGCAACAAATGGCGGGAATGCTTAGCATGATACTTTAATGAAAATACAGAATGACATTTTTATTTAACCTGATGAAGCTTTGCCAGGCAAAAGTCATATAAAAATTGGCATTTAGAGATTATTATCTGGACATCAAGAGAAGAACATAAAAAGCTATTGAACCACATTGACAAAAGGCCAGTTTATTTACAAAGGAGACTAATTTTATACTACTGCTTTCTTTGCTGTTACCTAGAAGATACAGCTTTCATTTAAGATAAAACAAACCAGATATTTTTATTTTATTTTCATGACAAAACTTATGAATTCTTCTTTTGCCAGAGGAGTGTTTGTACCTGGCATTGTGTAATGCAGGTTTCCCTCCCATTTTTCTTACAGACTTCTTCACACTTCACCCTAATTTAGAAGATGATTTTGCCCACTTTGCTTGTTTGATGCACCTCTGACTTTTCCAAAGCAATCTGAATGATGCTATTTTTTTTTTTTTTTGCAGACTGTAAACTCTAAATTATAAGAGATTAAGAAAAATACTCACAAGTCGTCTCCTCCTTGCCCATTAGCATCTTTGCCATATAACTCTTTGCCATAAACATGACTTGCATTTGTATTAGCACTTGCTAAAATTATTGCTATCACCAGAGCTGGCAAACCTGTAAAACAAGAAAACTTGTAGCTTGCTTTCAAATCTCCTAAACCTTCAAAATCACCATGCAAAGCTGAATTATTGATGTCTTCATCCCTATTGTTTTAGTACAGAGTATCCTGAGGTAGTTCTATGTCAGAAAATTGCATAGAGAAGTAGAAGAAAAAAATTTTCAAACAGGAAAAATGTATAAAACTTTCGAAGCACTTAATGGGCATTAGTGAATAAGCCTCATAATGTTCTGTAAGGTAGAAAATGTTATTTTAGTAAGCGATATGGAAACTAAAGTAAAATAATCTCCCTTAATTACCCAAAGTTAAATTCACAATTGCACACAGGCTCTCATAATATAATGAAGAGAAGATTAACAAATTATTACAAAAATGAGATCTAATGGGGGATGGTATTGGGATTTTTTTGAGGGATTTTTTTTTCAGAGATGCTAATGTCACTTGATTAGGCTGGGGAAGTGGGGAACATGAACTTGAACCTGTAATTTCTCTACTGCTTTTCTCAACTGTAAATGTCTCCTCTTTTTCTACAACATTATATATCCTTTACTTAAATGTGTCCCCAAAAAAATGAAGTAAACTTTATATTTTTTAATAATAAAGCAAAGGGAATATTTTTGGAAAACAGACAACTATGTGGAAGAGAACTCTGTGCAGACAGTTAGAGCTCACACAAAAGAAACGTACGTTTCCTGACATGCCTTATTTACATGTCTTATCCTTGCCATGACAGAACAGATTCAAAGGGGAAGAGGTTAATTTGCTTTTCCAACCACTCAGTCCTTGTCCTCTGCTGAGGTTGCCAAAGAGGATGCTAGTTGCCAATGGAAAGACATCAATTGTCAGCTGGACCGAGGTCAGTGCTCTAGCCATGAGGTTAATGGTTTTGTATTGTGTTGTATTATTTCAAACACAATATGTGCATTCAGGCAGAAGGCACAGATTCCTGATATAGAAAAAAAAAAAAGAAGAATAAAAGCCTTGCTGCCTGAGCCTCGCGGTTATTTTTCGGTATTACACTTTCCATTTCAGTCTTGCAGTGTACACTGCTTCAGGCAGGCAGGATCTCTCTGTGGTTTAAACACTGTGCTGAAGCTCAGGAAATTTTGGTTGTTTCTGATTCCACCATGGCCTTTGTACTTGTTGGCAAGAAACTTTAAGCTGGATTGAAAGCTTTTTGAAAGTCAATGCAAAGTTCCCCATAGGCTTTATAGTAACGGCAAGCGTTTCTGAATTCATTGTGTGCTACTGTTCTCCATCTCTGATACAACACTAGCTTTTACCCTCTCTCATTCTGGTCTCTCTGGAAAGTAAGACCAGTTTATCTGGTCTCTCCACTCCTCCTCGGGCTGTGAGCTACTCCAGGTGGAGAGACCAGTTACGGTGTATTTGCACAGAATTGTACATGGGAACTCAGCGACAGAGAGGGCTGGCTGCACGCTGGCACTGCCGCGAGGCCAGGGGAAGGAAACGCTGATTTTGATTCTGCTCTGCATTTGTGAGAGAGAGCTTTTATATAGCATACTTTTGAAATACATGCTATGGAAATACTGCTTCTGCCGAACTCACCCCAGCCAATGATGCAAAACTTCAGTATGTATCGCCGTATATAGGTGTTGAACACTTTCACTAGGGCGATGTACATATGAACGGCTTCTAGCCCCATCCATGTAAAGGTGGCCAGAAGAAAAAAGTGCAGAAGTGCAGCTACAGCTATGCAGAGGCCATCTATGTCAAATGATGCAATCCAACCATCAAGTAAGAAGATCAAGTTAAGAAAGAGCAGGGCTGTACTCAAATTCATCAGGATTTTGGATGGATAATCTCTCCGCAGCTTCCTAATGAGAGAAATACAGGTGCATATGATTAATTGGCGTCAATCACTCAAGCCGCCTACAGCAGGTTTACCAGTTTATAAAGTAAATAAAAGCACAGAGATCTCCTCTCAGCCATAAGCTTTTGTGGCAATAAGGCACAGTAATGTGCACTTCTGTGTGATATCGCTGAAGGTTTCTGTTGTATGTGGTGGGGGAAAGCCAGCACTTCTTTGGGTCCTTAACGAGCTAATTAATTTTCACAATCTTTTAGCAACTGATTTATTATTAAAACCCTTTCAAATTAAATATAATACAATGTAGTTTGTACTTTAAATGAAAATTGAAGAAAATTAAAACTTTCAAAACACAGCTGGCCAGAAGCTCATCTCTGGATCATTTTATCTGTTAAATTTTGCTTAATTTTAGGAATGTATTGTCCAATGCTTGCTGTTGGCTTTGGTGCGTGTGTTGTTTGTTTTTACTAGTATCTTAGGAAGACTGAAGATCAAGTCCATTTTCTTCTTTCACTGATACACATTGAAATGTGTGAACCAAGGAGCAAGCCAACAACTTCTTCTGGCTTGGACCAGAACATTATACCATAGGTAATGCAGTAGGAATGCAATCATTAGAGATATTTAGAACTTGAAAACCCCCTTTCCCCTGCCTGCCCCCCTCCAGCAAACTGTCATTCAGCAGCTACTCTGTCCTGTCCATTTACAGGCAGAATGGTTCCTTTGTGTTGATATGACTTCATTTTCTCTTTTCACTGTTCACAGAACTGTATCACTTCAAAACTTTTGCATTCCCTTGAGTCACTTTCACATTTCAGTAGGACTGCTGTTGAAGTTGTTGTAACACTTCATGATTTATCTTCATTTTATTTCTCTTCCTACTTCTTTCTGAAGGGCTCTAGAATGTAATTGTTCTAGTTGGAAATTTCTCTTTTTATACTTAGGACCTGTTATGCTTACACAGGCAAAGGGTTTTTTTGTTTTTACAAAAAGCCTGGTTGCAGATTTTAAAATAATACATAGCTTTTCAGAATCTGCAGGATACTGTACTCCGAAAAGAGAAAATTTTGAGACACATTAGCCTTATTGCCCAGCCTGAGCAGCACAAGATGTTGGAAACAGGAGGAAAGAGTCTGAACCTATGTCCCCTTGAAAAAAATTTCCACTTACAACATTGCGACCATGATTTTGCAGTTTGTTGTTTTTAAACATAGATTTCCCTTCCTACACAAATAAACCACACCAACCATATAGCTGGTTTATTTTATTTACTACATACAGGTACTTCCTTTGTGGTGTTTTCCACAGAACTAATACTTACTCAAATGCAATATATGTCAGAAGAGTTGCAGCTGAAAATATAGCAGATATCCCACAGCCTATGTAAGTGATGAAGGTGAGGACCTTGGTATTCTGTGGGTCTATTTGTGTAACGGTTCTCTGAAGGTCCTACATGAGAGAGGAGGAAGAGGCATCAGTTACAGCAAGCACATTTTCCTTGAGTACAACACTCTTTCTTGGTAATCAGTCAAGTAAAAATCAGAAGCACTTTGGCAATACCCCTATAACCCTGACATTAGGGTTCATGTTTATTGAGTATGCTTAGGCGATAATCGTTACACCTCTCACTTCCTTCCCATAGCTCTTGAAAACGTTGTGCTTTAAGTATTATAACTGCTGGGATCAGCAGATAGACAGAGCCTGATACTGATCTTTGTAATTCAGTACCATGAATTCAAATGTCCTTCCCTGGAAAAATCTCCTTTTTTCAAACATTTTAGTTCTATTTCTTATAGACAACTCTCCTTAAGAAGATGTAAGATTTAAGAAAATGTAATTTAAAAGTATTCATACTGAGATATGCACCATTCTGGGGAGTTTCTGGCATTACTTCTTGTTAATAAAAGTTCGTAAGAGTCAATATAGCTAATCATCTATGGGTGAAACCAAGGGCAAGATACTGCTTTTTGCTTTTATGGTCTGTTTTTACATGCAAGCTATAGTTATAAATAGAGTTGGTCAGAAAAATAGTGACAAAGACAACATTTCAAACAAAAAAAAAAAAAAAAAACAACCTGGAAATGAAGCAGGAACATTCTGAGGATTTTTTTTTCCAGTTTTCTGTCCAACTGTAATTGCCACATAGTACCGTCTGAGAATAAATGCCAGTGTTATTTCCTTTTTTAAGGACAAGAAAAAATGAGAATGTTTGGTTCTATATCACTGTGGAGTAAATGTGTGCAAATACTAACATATAATGGTGTCCATTCCACAGTCAGTGTAACTGTTATCCCTAGCAAAAAACTGTCTAGCAAAAAGAAACCAGCAGAACGCTACAAAACTTGCTATGCCTCATAGGAAAAGGAAGGAGCTGTATGCAGTTTTTACACCCTGTCCCAACCTTTTATGACAGTTTATATATATATGAGAGTGTTATCTGAAAATAATTTAATAGCTAAATTAAAGTCAGAAAAGATTTTTCGAATGGAAAAGCAATTAAAAGGGTCAAAACTGTCTAAAAATCCATTGGAACCCAGCCCAAATTCAAAGAACTTCTGCCTTATTTCCTACTGCCACAAAAGCTTTCGGGGAAGAGAAGGGACTCATTGAATATATCCTAAAGAAAGCCCTTTTTTTCTCCCTCCGAGGATGAAAAGTGAAACAAGACCACAATTTAGCTTGCAAAAAGGCAAAAAGCTTGTGGCTTTTTCATATCTACATCTGAGCACGACGTGAAGCGAGCAGCTGTATGAGGAAGGCTCGGGAGGGCCAAAGCTGAAGAAGTCAGTGCACGCGGCTCCCTTGCGCGGGTAAGTCCTCCGTGTCACTGCCACAAGTTAAATCGGAAACCAGATACTTCCACAGCATTGCTGTGACTGGGAGCAAACATCTCTTCTTCAGGTATGTTTTAGAGGCCAAAGAATGTTAATTTCGGATGGAAAGAAACATTTCAGCCCATTACTGACCGTAAAAAAATCACCAGATGTTAAGATAGTAGTATTCCATCTTTTTCCTGTTGGGATTTTTTTTCCTCTCGAAAACACTTCACGCGTGCAAATTCCTGGAGGCACCTGAACGCCAGAGGAATTCTTCTCCGGAGGCTGAGGAGCTCTATATGGATCCCCTTCCCCTTCCCCTTCCCCTCCCCGGCAGGCTGGGCTCTGCCGATCGCAGCCACCGGCCTGGGCACTCTGCCTGAGGCCGCGACAGCGTACCCCTTACACCTTTCCTACCGGCCCGCCGCGGGCTGAGTTTTTCCTAAGAGAAGGCCTGGACTGCAAGGCGTCCCCAAAGATGATTAAAGCCATTTATGAGAAACGATCAAATAGGAGTTTACGCATTTCACGAAAGAAGGTATTGCTTTATACTTTTGGATGTTAGATAAGCATAAATCTCGTCAGATTTGCTACCTAAATTTGCAAGGGGCAATTTAGCCCCTTGAATCTCAGGATGAAAGGGAATTGTTGTGCTCCCTTGACTTTTCACCCTCACTAGCAGCTTTACTGACTGTAGGACACTTTTCTTTCCCTGACTGCTTTCCTTGATAATACAAGTATCTTTTTTTTATTATTCTGAAAACAGCACCTCAACTTTTTCTCCTACTTTTTTATTTTCTGCAAACAGCTTCCCACTTTCCTGATCTTGAAATTTCAAATCTACCTGGACTTGTTTCTCATTCACTTCCTTCTTGTTACACCCTCCTGTCTCAGCTGCAGGTCATTTTTGTCAGATTATGTTGTTAAGAGAAATGACAGGGAGGTCCTGTACCTTGGGACTCATTGAAGTAATTTTTTTCCATTTCGCTAGTGGCAGTGTTAGTACTGGGCCTTGGTTTTACAGTCCCTGACTTTCTTTTTCATCCAGTCATGTCCTGGCTTTGAAGTTGTATGTTATAATATGCTATTTGTATTTCGGTATTGCTCAGAAGTCTCAACCCCAGGTCTTTTGTGGTACAGTATTTTCAAAATTTAGAATACTCTTATGGGCATATTTTACTTTTTATTTTATAACATTTAGCCACCTGTAAAGAAAATAATAATAATAATAATAATAATAATAATAATAATAATAATAATAATAATCTTTCATTACTAACTTTATTTATTACCTCATTTATGAATCATTATCACTAACTATTTTGTTATGAAAAGATAACTTTATGACAATAAAGGGGAAAATGATGCATTATTATTAAAAACGATGTGTAAAAAGAATAACCCAAGTAACAAAAATGAGAGTTGTCTTGACCCAAGACAAAACCTGCGTTGCAGTTCCTAGGAAAGACGGGTTGGTGAACAGCGAGTTTGCCTACCATTAGGACCCCGAAGTGCGTGAGGTGATTGCACAAGCAAACCGTCTCGTTTTCATTGGACTCCGCGTCCACTTGGCAGCCCGCAGGGTTCCAGCCACCGTTGCCACCTGTGGAAATGAAACAGGAGAAACCGTACTTTCCAACAAATTCCTGTCACCCTCTCTTTGAACAAATTTCTCACTTCGCCTCGTGCAAATGCAGAAGTGCTTTCTCAAATTGAATGAGTGAACATTAAAAACAATCAAGAGAAGAAGCAAGTGTCAGATTTCCTAGTTTCTGCAGAGAATCATGCCAGATGAGTGTCCCAGTAATGGACTATTGAGCAGAAGCAATAGATGGAGATCCATAATACAGGTAAGGACCTTTTTGTTTAATGAGGGGTACATAAGACCTACTATGTAGGTCATGCATTAAGACACACCTTAGTTTTACCCAGCAGTAAGATGGTTTTAGAACTCCGTTTTACCACACTGATATGACGTCTGCACCTGCCTCCCTCCTACTCCCCAAGCACATGAAAGCATTTATGAGTCCTGCCCTTCCTCTCTCTGGTGTGTAATGCAGAAGGTCAGAGTAGATAATCCCAAATATCTTTTGTGGCCTTAAGAAAAAACAGGAAGTAAACTATCCCCTACTTGCCTCCTCGAAAAGACCATTCTGAAAAATAAGTAGAAAGATTTTTGTTTTTTAAAATTAAATGTCAAAAATTTCTGATTACTTCTCCTTTCATTTTCCCCTCCTAAAATATGAATTCATTTTGTGAAGTAGTTGATCTCCAAACTCTCAAAGACATTTTTTGCACAACTTCAGGCAAAATCCAGCAAATTATCTGACTGGCCCTATAACTTTACCTCAAATTTAAGACAGAATTTCACAAAAGACTGTGAAGATGTTCCAAAACCACTTAAAACTCTCCCCCACCTCAAGCATCCACTGAGAATAGTTTCCTCCTTGTGTGTTTCTCCTTTGAAGTGCTTCTTAATTTTAACTTCCTAACTAGTTTTGGGGTTTTTTCCCCTCTTTTTTATCCTTCTGCATTCTCCCCAGTTCTGTCTGAATTTCCTGCTTTCCTGTACAACTTTGGGTGGTAAATTTTATTTTCTTGCAAGACTCTCTGCACTAAACCCCTCCACCTGAAATCCTACTGCTAACAACAGTTCCTTCTTTACCCTGTTTCATTGTAAGGAAGAGTAACATCTCAGTAGTGATCTCTAAAATAGAAGGAGCTGGAAAGTTATCCCAGAGAATGGCTTTGTCTGTGCAAGGGATGAAGAGCTTGAGTGTAAAAGCAACCAGAGGTTAGGCAGTAGCAATGAAGAATGAGGTAAAATGCTGCCTTGTTAATTTGTGTCTCTGTATTGGACCTCATCGCGCTGACTGTCATCCATTTAGAAGGTGAATGAAGTTTGTGTAAGGTAAATGGAAATTTCCCACAGAAGAAAAAAACCGCTTGAGATTTGTAACAAGCACAATCTCACAATTAAATAACCCAACATTTTTAAAATGACCAGTTAAAAGTATGGCTAAGAACCATTCATGTGTCCGAGTAGCATTACTATTTAATTTGCACATACAGAAATATCAGTGAAAAACTGCTGTCAGATACAGATAAGCAGAGAAACTTAATTTACAAATTTAAAATTTTAAAGAAATTTACATAAAATTCTTTAAAAGGATATTTATCATCTGCTGTTACAAGCAACTGTACTAACCAGAAGAAATGATACAGTGTAAAGACTAATTCTGCAATGACTGATTAAGAAGTAAAAAGGGCCAAGACTGTGACCAATTTTAAAACTAGACACCTTTATTCTCCCCATAAAAGAGATTACAGTATTTTTAAACTTACCATTTTTGTTCATATCCCAGAAGACACAGGTAGGCTTAGGATCTTCCTAAGAACACATGCAAAAGCAGACTTTGTATACCTCTTCAGACGTATATCTCATCAACATATACATTTAAAACAAATGTTTTCCTACATATCTTTCCATTTAATGAGCAGAAGAATAAATATCATTTGGATTGTTGAAATTTTGTCTCGCATCAAATTAGAACTTATTCTGCTAGAAAGACAGATCTGCCCAGATTATAAAATCTAGAGCACTGTTCCTTTTCCATATCCTCAGAATAATGAAGTTTTATTGTCTCATTAAAGTTATCAAAGAGTATGATGTCTTTACAGAATCTAAATACTTTTTACTGTTCATTTCCTTAGGACTTCTCAGTGAATCCTCTATGTAACTGGCCTTGAAAATGTGCAAAAGCTTGCTGAACCTAACTGGAGATTGTTTTGCCTGGCATTAAAATAATCATTATAATGAAATGCAAGATAAAGTTAAGCCAACTATGAAAGTTTCAAACCAGGTTCTCATTACATAAACAATTTACTTAGGTATTGCATTTTAACATCTTCTCTCTTATATTCTCTAGTGCTATTACCTTTTTGGCATAACTACTGACAACATGTCTGAGAACAGAGTCAAAATCACACGTTTTTAAACTGAAACGGTATGTGCCAAAAGGTTGCTTTTGGTCTGTATTTCCTTAAACCGTAGCCATCTTTTAACAATGTGATTCTCTCCATTCTTCCTTTGCTGAAAACCACGTAACAACAAAATAGCTCAGGGAACTATTAACAAAGCAATTCATGTCTGACCAAAGAATTTAAGTCATTCTAAATCTCCAGTGTAATAAATCGTGTCCCTGGTCACTGGTCACAAACATGGTCATGAACAGAGGTTTTGCCTACAGTTATTGGCACAGAAATTACTTCAGAATGGCAGAATCAACAGTCTTCCAGATAAATGTTAGATCATGAATGGAGGAGGAATGTGTGAGGGTGGGAGAGGTTATTTATTTTTAATTTTTTGCTAACTTGCTTTTATTCTAGAGTTTTTATTTCCATTTGAATTTATGTTTTTACTCAAAATCCATCCAAATCAATCAGGCTATATGCTGAGCCTTTACTATATATAATCTGTATTCTCGTTCCTTTGAATAGTCAGTCCTGTCTTACCTGAATTTTGGTATGCTTAATTGTAACCTTCACATAATCCTGAAGATCCTGAATGGTTATGTTTCCAATACTGCATGCCACCACAAAACTGGTCAAATTGGCAGGATTTTCTGCATCCTTTGGAAGATTCAGAAAAATATAATAAATGCTTACACAGCACATAACATAAAAGCCAGAGTACAGAGTTTCATTTTTGCAGTGTGCCAGAATAAATAAGCTGTCAGCATTTCTACACTTTTGATCATGCACTATAAGAACATTATGTTTATAAAATCAAATTATGGGTTTGCCTCATGGAAGTTTCCCTATTTTCTTTATAGTCAGAAACATATGTATGCACAATTATAGACAGAGGTTAGAAGGCATAAATTCCCCTTTTAATCATTATGTCTGATGCCAACAAAATTATGACTCAAACAATGTAGCAGATAACAACCCATGATATGATTAGGTCATTTCCCTAAACAAGAATGAACTAGCTTTCTTATCTTATTGTTGATGCTATCCTCCTTAGTTGATGCAATGTTTTTGGAGAATAACCTGTTTTCTGTGTATAGTTGCTAAATTATCCTCCATTTTGCAATGAATGACTGAGAAGTAGTAAACAAATTCAAAGCAATATTACATACTGTAGGAGACAATATTTTCTACAAGGTCTTATTTGATGGGAATTTAAACAGAAGACTGACGTCATCGCTAAGCAATACCATTTCTAACCTGCAGTGCAAAAATACCAGGTTGATAATTTTCCAAAAGAGAAGTTTTCCTTGGAAACTGATGATTTATTAAAATGCAAGTGCTTTGGAAATACTATTTTCTTTTGATGAACTTCCATTTAAACTTACATAGTTACATGCCAGGTTGGCCTTATGGGAAGCTGGGAAGCTTGGTCACTTCTTGCAGCAGATCTTGGGTCAAATGAAGTGTATTGCCACTCACTCTCCCTCTGGGCTGCCAAACTCCTGTCCCCCCGATTCCTGCAGTCTAGGGGTTTTGTTAGCCTGACAAGATGTCAGGTATCAGCTCAGCACTGGGCTCATGAGATCCCACCACTTATGAGAGACAGAATAGCTGCAGCTACTAAGTGCACATTATCCTGAGAAGAATATTTCATTTCTTAAGAACTATATCCAAGAGTTTTCAAACATGGTATTTCAGATTATACTGGAACTTAGTGACATAATTTCCTAAAAGATTTAAAATTGCAGAGAAATGAAAATGCAGTTTTCTAGATCTTGAGCACTCAAGCAGTAGAAAACCTCTTGGCTACCACCTAAATGTCAACATCTGACAAAGTCTATGGAAGCCTTTGGACAGATTTCTATGGGTTTCAGTGGATCCTGTCTGTAGCAAATAACAAAAACTAGAAATAACTATCGGATGGTCTCTTTAGGGAAGGCAATTTTATATATTCTTATTTGTCCTTAGAAAGGAATAGAAATAATGTGTGCATTACAATAAAATACAGATAACTGCTTATTTAGCTATAAGGCTGTGGTCAGCTAAAGTTAGAGGTAAGATTTTAGCCAATGAAATACACAGAGGTACAAAATAAAGCAGTGCTGAGGGTAGCGTCAATGAGAAATCTGGTCTAGTCTAAACAATCATTACAATTCACATATTTATCATATTTGCACGTTATTTTCATGGCCTCGGAACTCATGAGGATGATCCTTCCAACCTAATTTTAGACATGTAAAAAGAAGATGCCTAGAACTGAAGTAGCCATTCTAGGGTTTCTTAACATAGTCAATGAAAGGAAGCTGGCACATCCAGGGCATAATCCATCTTACCTATTCTATACATCTAGGTGAAATATGGGTTGCCTAAAAATAAGTGTCCATTTTAGAGGCTTTAAGGTATCCTGCTCAGTCTCCAGCTGCTGGTGCAGAAGATCTCACACCTCTTACAGGTTCATAGTCACATCTTGTCAGACTGTAGTACCTTTGTACCTTGAGGTGTCTCAAATTGCACTATGCTCCTTTGGGGAACTGGTGCCTGCTCCTGCACTAGGATGACATGTCTCACACCTCAACGGTGTCCATTATTTTCCATCGACTGGCTTGGAAGGCAATTTATGGACAACAGTTCAGGCATAGGGTATGTACATTGAACACACCTGCCTTTGGTGAAGTGAATCCCACACTGAATAGCTTACATCAGTTTTTCATATAGTCTTCTAAGCAATATAAACATCAGATTTTAATGAATGACAAGATAAAACTTACTAACATTCTCTCAGCTGCAGTAAAAAAGACCCCTCCAGTGCTGTAAAGTATGATGTTTTGCTCTTATATTGAATGCTTGTATAAGATACAGCTAATAGCATTGGGATTTTTTTTTTAATGGAAATTGGAATAAATATATTTATGAAATACTTTAATACTAATGGATAAAGCTATTTGGTTTGAGATGGCATGTGGAAAAATTTATTTTTAGGCTTTGTTTTTAGCATGTATTTATTTATTTTTTTAGACTTACTAAAATGTGGTTTTTACACATTTTTACTTAATGGTGTTGAATATGTAACCCATTAATAGGTTGAAAAACACACAAAAAAATGGAAGGAATTTTAGTTGCACATTTAGAGGCAAATTATCCTGGTTTTTGCTTTTCAAGGACTTATTAAGTATCCCTTAGAAACAGATTCTAGCACCATTAAAGCACAAGTTTTGACTTTATATTATTTTATGCCATTATGACAAGCCTACATCTGTATTCTTCTGGTTTCCTTATTAAATATATCCATCCTGTTTTTCTCAAAAGTGGGCTTAAAATGAATGCTATTTTAAATGGTTAAAGATGCTTTGGGGTGTATTTCAGAAGGCAACTGAGGGTCATGGGTATTTTCTTGCCTAGATTATCTGAAGAATCTGGATACGCTGCCAATAAAAACGATAATATAGGGACAATACAATACTACTGAGTTCTGCGGATGCAAAAGAGCCAAAGGTCACTTGAAATACTAATGGGAAAACAAACTCAAGTCTTTTGAGGCTCAGTCCACTCACTATGAAACAATGTTTCCTTCTTAATTAACTCTTTTTTTTTCAAATTAGGTATGTTTTTGGTTGTTTTTTTTCCAAGCTGCAAACTCATGCTAATTTTTTTTTGGCAGCTACCATGCATGAACTATTTATAATTACCATGTGATGGGACCCAATGGAGAAAAAAATCAAATCTACCTGAATCCCTTTAGTTTTCAGGTACAAGTATTGTTAACCTTTTTCCACATTAAAATATTGCGTGCTCATGAGAACACATATATGAAAAGAAGAATAGTATGTGTAGAAATAAATATTCCCTGGCTGATGACCATCAGCCTGGAGTTTCCAACTGAATGCAAATAGTCAGCTGGATATGAGTGCCAACCAACTCTTTTAAGGAAAAGAGAAAGAAAGAGTACTTGGTACTGTTATAGGCCAAATTCTCTTCTGATAGAAAAGAACCTGGCTCCACTGAACGTCAAGGATGTATATTAATGCATTTTAAGAGAAGTTATGCCCTTTAAGAGGCCTTGCTACTCTGATTGTAAGCACTTGGGATCCAGTTTGCCATAGATTACCCTGAGAAAAAGTTTCTCTCGCGCGTGACAGGAATTTGCAGTCAAATCCCGGACTTTAATTCAGCTTGGGCACTTTGACTATTTTGTCACTCTGTACATAACACCACCTCTGGTGCCTACATGTGCTATCACCTTCTCATTCCTGTAACTCATGAGATGCTGTCAAATGATTACACAACAGGAAACTTTTAGCAGCTGTCTTTGACTCACCCTAACTGAAATGAAATGACATAGAACATATTAAAGTTTACCTGAAAAAGACCATTTTTATTGAAGAAAGTAAACTGAGCTCTGGATATAACTTCAAACTCATCTTGACTTAAATTCTTCAATAAACTTGGTGGCAGAACAACAGAAGCGAAGGCATTTGTCTGATCCTTGTCAAAATCTATCTGTTAAACAAACAGAAGAACATGTTCAAACAAAAACCAAACCATCCACTGTCCACAGCTGGGTTCACACACTTACACAAAGATATCTAATCATGGGACTGGAACCAATCAACACTAATATGACCTGTACCTAGGTAAGGCATAGGAGGTTTTCCCACCCTTCCAGGATGAGATCAGCCTTCTGCTACAGGAAGATATTAGACAAACCAACCAACCAACCAACCAAACTCTTCCACTGCTGTAATGATAAATTGGAAATAATGAGATGGTAATAATGGCAATCATAATAATTTTCAGTAACCTTCAACATACTTTTCCTCATACCAAAAAATGTTGACAACTGAAAAAATACGTTCTGAATCCTTCTTTCTTGAGTTGTATTATTGGGCTTGATCTGCACATTTGAATTAATTCTCTTATGAGCTTTTCTAGTTTCTCTGTTACAGAAGGGAGATTTAAAAATAATGATTAGTGTCACAACTTTATATTTATCATGCTATGTAGGACAAAAAATAAACTTTTTGCCATCAGTATAAGCTTAATCTATACTGGCAACGTGTCAGACATCTGAAAGCCTGCTATGGCATAGGGATGTAACAAGTGAGCAGGAAATAAATGAGAATGCAAACTTGCATTTCATTAGCTGCCAGACAGCAATTCTATGACTGCACGCTCTCCCACCATGGCATACTCAAGGTGTCCCATCCCACCCATCAAAGGAAGGGGAGCAAGCCATCTCACAGTGGCTCTGTAGTAAAAGCATTCAAGAATTTTCCTGTGAGATACAGAAGCTCATGCTCCTGACGTCTCCAGAAGCAACTTGGTCATGTATTTTTGCCTCTCACGATCAGTTGTATGATCCTAAAAGCACCATTAGCTAACAGAAAGTTAAAAGCCATAGGCTACTGATAAATTTATTTAACTCCTAAATTTTAATGAATTTACTGTGAATAACAGGCATCCTTGGAAATTAGTAAGTGGTTCATACATATCTCCTGACAGGGCTAAATGCAATTGAATAAAAGGTTTTCAAAGGATCATTCAGACACGTTAAACAGAAAGTGTGTGTGTGATAAAGATGTCCCATTCGGTATTGCCTGCAAATAGAGTGGAAGACACTTCTATAAAGAAGTATGGATATATTACAGGAACAATTTAATAATATGAATCACAAAAAGCTAACTTAGTCAAAGGTTTGGCAAGAAACATAAAGACACAGGGGCCTGAAATAGAATCTTTCCAAATTGCCATGGATACATTTGCTTGAGATCTACTTTAAGAAAAAAATATGAAATAAAATCTGGAAACATTCTGACATACAGCTTGAAGAGTTTAATGCTCCCTGATGAGCCTGGGATAGATCATCACGTCACTGATGAAAAACCTGGGCTTTCACAAGGGAATCTCCCTCCAGCAGGGATAGCAAGTATCTTTCCTGGTAGGCATGGAAAATATAAATGGTGACCACAGCTGCTGTAGTCTTTTCTGGTAGGAAGGATGCTAAGAATTCTCACTCAGCTGTTGGAAATGTAAAAGTCTGAGAACAAACTCATGTTCCAATAGAAATATTATAAATAATTCAACAGAGTTGGGATTTTATGATTATTTAGACAATGCTGTAATAAATGATTCCAGGGCAAGAAAATTCCTGGATGTCCTCAAGCCACAGATGGTAATTCTTATTATACATGCGGACATCCCAAACCTGACTTCAGAATTTTTCCTTTTTTCTTTCCATAAATACACAATGAAACCTGGAGGAGAAATGTTCCTTTGATAACAGCTATTGAGCTTCATTCATAAGAGAGCTAAACAAAAGTAGATTCACAATCATAAAAAATTTCTAATAAAAGTTAGTCAAAGAAATTTTAGCCAAAACATCTATGAATATAAATATGTGAAAACTCAATTTCATTAAATCCATTTGTATCTATTTAAACCAGCATTTGAGTTTTGACCCAAAGTCTATATGCTGTAAAAGGCCTGCAACATATTATATTACTACTACTATTTCTAGCACTGTCTTCATTACTGTTTTTGATTTTTACAGTATAGAGTACTTTATAAAATGATCAGACATTTATTACGATCCCTTGTCTTGCCAAATTGCAGTGAGAACTAATATGGTTCCATAAGATGCTTATACTCCAGTGATTAGTCTTTAATCGTTTTCATAATGCCATGTTTTGCTTGGATTCAGATTTGGTTCCTCTGGCCCAAACAATAGTGGAGTCTTTTATTTTTCTGTTTAATCTTTTCTATGTGTTTCTCCAAGTAAGGCTTACTGTATTTGAATGGTTAGACTGCTAGGAAACTAAGATTACATTACCTCTGTCATAGATTTCTTATATAATTGTGAAAAAAATACATTGCATTACATTTCTAAAAGTATTTAGGTGCCATAAGATGCAGACAGGCACACAGTGAAATTTATAAAGTCTAGGCACCTCATTGCTACTGATATTGACAGAAACTTTGGAATATCCCAACACATTCTCATGTGCATCTCAAATGCTGTTTCATAACTTTTAGATGTCTGAGTTTTTCTATTTGTGGAAAAAAGGAGAAAAAATATTTCTGAGGTGATGAAAAATATCTTAACTATATCAACCTGCCTAGATACTGTAGCATTGGAGACCATTCTGCCTTTTGAGTGATCTATGTTTCTTTGATTTTTCATGTCTCAGCTGGTCAAGCTCTACATGAATGTTTTGCAATGCCTTGGAGTTCCCAAATGGCATAAGCCTGTCAACCTACCTGTGGACACTGGGTCAGCCTTAGGTCTCTGTTAGTGGTAGATGTTTATACTGGAAGGTTGAAGACCTATTGTATCTGCAGAAGTCTATGTGTAGATATCTACATTTAGGTGTTTTATTCTAAAGCTGAAATGCACCAATACTAGCTAGTGTACAACAGGCAATACAGCAGACTGTTAAAGATTGTTTTCCCTTTTCATTAGTAAAAAAAACCCCAAACAAAACCCACCAAACTAAAAAGGATAAAGTCTGTTCTGGATTTGTAAGCAAATTATTTTTCATCCGTATGGAAAATGTGAGTTTATCTGGGTTTCCTGTCACTCAAGGAAATACTGCATTAATCTGTTTGGATGATTGCAGGAAAACGGAAGTAGAAAGTAGGAGGAGAACTGGGAGTTGTAAGTGGTTTTATAGGAACCGCAGTAAACACGCTTGGAACAACAAGCACATTTCATGTTCAAATACAACCGCTTGTTCCATACCTGGAAATCAGATGCATTATTCTGTGGACTGACACTGAAAGAACCACCTTTGAATGAAGTTGAGTTTATAGAAGACACTCCAAGTGCGAGGTTTCTTGTTGAAATGCTCATGGATGGTCCAGTGAACTGGATCTTTAAAGCCAAGGTATCAATAGTTTTTAGAGCTCTAAAAACAGAAATAAAATTATTCTAAAGATTGAATACAGAAAATATTATGCTCTGTATGCTCTCCACATTTAAGTTGATCCTCTTATTATTGACCGTTTCTATCACCCATCTGTGTATTCACAAGGAAACTATCAGACTGTAAACTTACACATCTCTGTTGCAAACACAAGCTTTTGATTGACATAAACTATCTGACTACATATCACTAGTCCTGAAATAATTTTCCAACAATACTTAGATCTATGCTGTGTCATGTATCAGGAGACTTCTTTTCCATCTGAATACTTTATCTCTGTCATGTACACAAATTTTAGTACCAGAAGAAATTTTTGTATATCTAACTTGGAAAATTCTTTCGGATGGAAATCAGAAAAGTTTGATTTTTGTACTGCATTTTTTTTGTCTATATATGGAAGGATGAATCCTTCCAACCTTGCAGGTTGCTCTCAAAATCTTGTCTCAAATGCAGAAATACTTACTCTGAAGATGATGCTGCCAATACGCTGTCTGAACTAGTTAGAATATTGGAAAAAATTGTCACCACGGTAGAACCCAGAGATTCATCAATTTCTTCATCATTCACGATTTTCTTGAGCTTCTGCACAACATCATTTACTTTGTCTGAGGTTAGCTGCTGTCCTTCACCAGTGAGATTCAGAAGCTGATTGGCTATGTCAGCTGCATTTTCTGTAAGTGTACATGTAAAATGAAGTAAAAAGAGAAAATAATGCATATCAGTCCTGAAGTAATGCAGAAATACAAATTTTTATCCTCATTGTTGAAAGCTAGAGCATGTTCTGTGGTACTTGTAATGAACATAGGATTTTATCCTTTTTTCAAATTTATGTTTTTATGAAAATGTATATAAAGTCTGCTGATTATTATATACTGTCTTCATTGGCTGTGTCTTTCTTTTCCTTAATTTGATTTGAGTTTGTAAATCAGAACTATTATGGAAAGGGCTGATTGAAAAAAAAAAAGGGGGGAAGGAATAAAAAGAATATTTTCTCTCTTTTTTTTTCCTCCTTATGCTATCCTTTCTTTTTCACTGCGAAAACCAGTTTCACTCTTGAAGTGAAACAAATGCATCCAAAGCCACTATTACAGACAAAATATTCACTCTTGCAAGAGTCGGGCAGAAAGTCTGACCCCATTGTAAATGTTTCAGTTCCTTCGAAGGATTGCGCTCTTGCACAGATGGTTGGCAAGCACAACACACAAGCAAATTTTGTGAGAAGATTCTTCCTGGTAAAAAAAGTCTGATAAGGTGTCCAATGGCAAAACATTAGTGTAAATCACATGTTAAACTGTAGGTTTGATGCCACCTGGATAGAAAAGTAATGTAAATGCTAACATTTTACAATCTCAAAATAGTTGAGATTTGTTAGAATTCGCAAATAAGATTCTGAAAGATCAGCCTTATTTAGTCTGCAACTGGCTGTGGTTTTTTAATGTCGTGTTTTATAACATAGCTTTTTTTACATTTACTGTAGAATGTTCATTTCACATGAAACAATGTTTTCATATAGCCTGACTGCAAGTTCCCTAGGATCTCTCTATCAGGGGAGAAAGAAGAGGCTTCTCCAAGAAAACAATTCAGAACAGGATCTCTGCTGTAGGTACTCTGAATTACTTATGAGAGCATCATTCCTTTCACTAGCTCTGGCACCAAAAAAAGAGGCCATAAAATTGTTGTCTATTTATTTTATTACTCCTTTAAGGCCAGAATGACATCAAGAGGTATTTTGCAAACTGAGAATAAATCTGAAAATGTCTGATCATAAGCCCAGTGAAGAGAGTGGGAGTCTTTCCACTGGCACCTACAGGCATTGGAAACATTTAAAAATTTGTCTGAACCTGAATATCAAATTGAGGCAAGCTACCACCTGCCTCTATTCTTGCTTAAATTACCTGAAGAGTTTGATTTATTTCATTAATTGGTATCCAAAGCTTTTAATGAGTGGGCTCAATTCAACTTGGTGTGCTTCACCAGAGTTTAAATATTTACTTTGCATTGATTTTTTCAGAAAGATTTTAAACTTAGCAAAAAGGAGGAAGATAATCTTCCTTAATGTAACTTCCTTATAGTAAAGCAGTAATCATAGTCTACAAAACTATTCCTTTAGCCAAAGACCAACATTGATATACCCACCTGTGCAATTTCTAAGATCAGGCTGGCCCCAGTATGATGTATAATTCTGAAGACCCAAATAGCTAAAGACAAAAAATAACAAAACTCACATGAAATACAATAGCAAAATTATGTAAATGTTTCAGAATTCTTCTGTAGGTGTCACAGGGGTGCACTCTTCTCCATTCACAATGTTCCTAGCACCATGGCCCCTAGTGAAATGAAATATGTATGCTTGACAGTGGAAATATGTGATCAATTAAGTGAAAGTGGTGAGGGAAACCCTAGTTCTTTTGGACAAATTCCCAGCTGATTCCTGTACTGATTTGATAAATTGTATCAGTGGAAATTCTGGCCTTGTATTTCAGGAAAGACACCAATGTTGACACAAAATATTATGCCCCTATTATAGCCTAATCAGATGCTGTTTCTATAATTTCCCTTTGATATAAATGGCTTTGATCAAGTCAACAGCAAGCCATAATACCTCTCAGAAGAACATGCATAGGAGCTATATGAAGATATAACCTTATGCCACGCATGAAAATTAGGGCAGATCACCATCAGATCCAGATCAAAGGTGAGGGGTAGATATAAATTTTTTTTTTTTCAAATTTTTTTTTTAAAAAGCCTTACCATAGCAAAATATCCAGATATGGCTCCAAAATTAAACACGCTACTTCCTCAGTTTTCTTTAAAGGCAATCATGTTATCATGGCATAGCAAAGGCAGGATGGAGAGTGGGAAAAAGTTATGCTTTCACTCAGAACATGAGAGAATAAAGTTATTCCTCAGCTGATCACCTTTATTATAACAGCACACTAGCAGGTAATGTTCTACCGTGGGATGCACAGGAGTAGGAGAGACTGTTAGAAGAGCTTCCTCTTCTCTCAAAACACATCCCACCTGTGCTCCATATTGGCAAAAGCTAGTGGAGGCAGTGGCAAGGAAAGAATAGCACAGTGCAGAACACAGTAGTTGTTTTTATGAGAAGTGCTGTACACGGACAATCAATGGCATTGTGTAGATCACAAATGAACAATAAAGATAAGAAATACTGGGGCAGCAAGGCCAGAAGACTTAATTTTTTATGATTCTGAGGCTCTGACATAGAAACAATTTGACTTCTGTACTACTCACTATACAACAAAAGTTGGTCAATCAGAATCCAGCAGTTCTTGTACAAGATTAAGAGGCTGAGGAAGTGAGTTAGTTAAATATAATGCTGGTTGCTTTCCTGTTTGGCACAGAACCTCAAAGCTGATTCATATCCATGTTGACATATTGTTTTCAAAAAGTAAAAGATCTGGTCTTCTCAGAACATGTTCCAGATACAATGTGGGTGGATAAGACTACTATATTGCATTTAATGGTAAGCATCCTAAATACTGAAGAAATTAACTAATATTGCATCATCATAGTGCAATGTTCAAGGAACTCAAAGGAGATCAAAGCCATATTGTTTTGGTAATATACCAAGGAAATAATAATATTTCCATTTTACAAATGGGAAATAACAATATAGTGTCTACATCTTTTGTAGATGTTCACAAAGAAAACCTACATTAGGGAAAATGTATCCTAAACCTTAAAAACACAATTTCAAATCTTTAAGCATAAGATTATCCCTACGTTCAGTTATGACTTAAATACTGGCAAAATGCTTGTTCCACAGGATTTCTTTTACTTTCCCTTAATGAGATGAGAGGTTCTGGATTAAACCAAATACAAATCTCATCTTCATAGAATTTTGTTGAGAAATTCTTATACAAGTTAGATAGCAGTAGTGGAGTGATAGCAAATGTGAAACTTTGGTTTCAGTAACATAAATATCATGACTTGAAGAAAGCCATTTCATTCTGTAAGAAGGTGCTATTTTTATAGTCACTTTGAACATGTATTAACTGTGGGCCTCAATATGTCCTACAGAAGTGGTAGATGAGTTTTTCTTACCAATGAAGTTGTCCTGGTTTCAGCTGAGATAGAGTTAATTTTCTTTCTAGTAGCTGGTATAGGGCTGTGTTTTGGATTTACTATGAGAATAATGTTGATAACACACTGATGTTTTTAGTTGTTGCTAGGTAGTTGTAGTGTCTACACTAAGTGAAGGACTTTTCAGTTCCCCATGCCCTGCCAGGTGCAGAAGAAGCTGGGAGAGCACAGCCAGGACAGCTGACCCAAGCGGGCCAAAGGGATATTCCCTACTATCTAACGTCATGCTCTGGTTAGGCACCTGAACCTTTGCAATACATTGACAACATGATAGTATGGGGCAATACAACAGAATAATTTTCTGAGAAACGGAAGAAAATAGTCCAAAACCTTCTGAAAGCTGGTTTTGCTATGAAACGAAGTAAAGTCAAGGGACCTGCACAGGAGATCGAGTTTTTTAGGAATAAAATGGCAAGACAGGTGTCATCAGATCCTAGTGGATGTGATCAACAAATAGCAGCTATGTGTCTACTTATTACTACTACTACTACTACTACTACTACTATTACTATTATTCCTTTGTTATTCTACTAAACTATCTAACTCTCTTTATCTCAATCCATGAGTTTTATTCCCATTCTCCTCCCCATCTGCTTGGTGGGGGGAAGGGTGGGCGAGCAACCGCATGATGCTGTGGGGTTAAACCACTGCAGAAGTACATACTCTTACTGCACACACATAATCTCAGATATTTGAACACCTACCATGTTCTTGATGCAGTCTGAACTGAGCTCCCATAGCATAATGTAAAGTTGGTCACAGTTGGTCTGGTATCTGGCCAAAAATAGTTTGGAGGGTTTTCTTCAGCTAAACATTTTTCTATAAAAATATAAAAATATCAGTGTTACTGGTAAATTTCTTCATTTAATCATCTTCCATTTCTTGTCCTAAGCTCATCAACCAGTCTACAGCACAAAGCCGTCTTCGAATGAAATTCTGGGTTGTTATCTATAGAGCAGTGGCAATCGAGAGGCATACAACAGAGGGCAACAGATACTGGTGCTGCTCAGGGGAAAGGATTGAATGTGCATGCTGCATCCACTTGCACTCCAACAGCTCCCACCTCCTCCCTCCATGGGAAAGGCAATATCTGACTGGAAGAGGTTGAATGGGAAAAGATGAGAGCTAAAAGGAGATTGATTAAGGGCAGCAGCTGGCAGGAGCACAAACTACAGGGTTCAGGAGTAGGCATGAGGGGCCTTGGAAGTCCAAAATGTCTCGTTATAGCCCTGGCTGTAAATCATCCTCAAACTACCAGAGGAGCTGTCAGGAACTGTCCCAGCCTTTTTGAATCAGACAGCAAAACACTAACTAAAGCAATCTGGACAACTGTGTTTATGTTAAAAGAGATATCTTGAGCACAACTCTCTGAGATTAGTGGAACAATGAGGCTTAAAGGGACAATTTAAAATCTGAAACAGTCACACTGTTTGGAGATGTGTGACTATCTTAACACAGACGATGCTTATTTATGGACAAAATCTGTTGTGTAACAAAGCCAAAAACTACTTACCCACTGGATCAACATCCACAGTATGAAGCTTATATCCTCCTTCCATGGTCCCATTATTATTTAAGAGCTTCTGTCGGATGTCTTCCTCTTCTAAATTTATGTTGTTGGTAGAATTATAAACCAGAAGAGCCAAAACCCTAAAACTGCAAGGAAAATTATCTGAGTCTTTGAGTCAGAACAGCAGAGGCCAAATGTGTGGAAATAAAAATATCTGGCAAACTCTGGTTTTCTGAGTATGGAACAGTGTCACTCATTATGTTAATGTTGCTCGTTATCTGTAATTATTATTTTTGTATATATAGGGTCATGACATGAAAGTACAGTAGGGAAATTTCGTCCTCTAGTTACCATTAAAGAAGCATCTCATCAAAAGAGCTAACAAATGCTTTCAGAAGATTTAGCTTACTTTAAAAGATATTCAAAGATGAAAGTTGTGAGTTCTAAATGAGTGCTAATTAAATTCTAAAATCTGGTGGCTGATGGGTTAGGAACTTAGGAGCTGATTCATCCCATCTTACAAAACTTGTCAGGACAGGACAAGTCATCCTCCAGAAGGTCTATCTCTCCACTGACTACAGAGGAAGACCAGAAAATTAACAAAGAACAGATGCCTAAAGCTCAAATGTCTAAATTTTGATGGTGTGAAAAACACCCTGACACGCTTCTGAAACTTTTAGTCCTAATTAGGAAAGTCTAGTTGCTCAGATGAGTAATTCAAGTTTGAGCAGTAATAGCTGTTTTGTACTGTAGCCCACTGCTACTTTCTTGGGCATAAGAAGTAGTTTGAAGTGCCCAAGTCTCTTTCCTGTGAGAGAAATAAAACAGTCTCCACCCTTGTCCAAAAACATAACTTTTCTGGACGGGAAATAATGAACAGAAAAGCAGTTCTAGCAGGACACAGGAAAGAAGCCCAGAGTGGAAGGCTCAAAAATTTCCTCCTGGGACACAGAAAACACATGTTGGAGAAGAGAATATGTTGGTACCCAAAAGCATTGCTTGGCTCTGGCAAGTAGGAGGTGACGCCATTGAAGCATGGAACATTGGATCTCCAAGGGAGCCAAAATGTGGAAAAAAGGAAAAAGCAAGCCTACTTTGGTCTGTCTTCATCTTAGCCTTGCCCTTGGATACCCAGCTGCCTGAATAGAGACAGACCTTCGTGGTGTGTGAGCAGTTCCTGGCAGTCTGGGAAGCGGCAGCGCTGCCAGCACACATACAGTGAGCGGGGCACACGCCAAACAGAGCTGCTTTCACCGGCGGCCCCCGGTGCAAGAAAGCAGCAGTGAGCTAAAGGGTCTTGTGGTCTGCTTGAAGAAGAGTAGGAGAAAAAAATCTGTAGGGGCGGTCCATGGGAGAGGGTTTTCAGGTACCCCTTCCTAGACAGACCAGGGCTTCATTTCCAAAAATCTTCCAGAAAGACATCCTCATGATGACACCTTAGAGTTGCACTTTCCAAAGGTGCCTAGTCTGGTATAGTATAAAACTATGTACAGATGTTGCTCTTAGATGTCCCTCTTTCTGTCAGAAATCATTTCGAAAACTGAATAACCCCAATCAATAATTCTGAAGTACTCTCAGTGAAATGACATTAAGAGAGCTGGAATTAGAAAACAACATTTCAGTCTTGGAAAAAAAATAAAAGAAGAAAAGAAAAGCCCAAACCTCATAAAGAAATCACAAATAAGAACTAAATACTCCACGCATTTCACTGTTGCAGATATAAGTAATCTTATAATAATAATAAGAAATAAGTAAATAAATATACACGGTCCCTGGTTAGTGTGGGTTTTTGCTGGTTGAACACCAGTACACTTTTCTTTTTTCTTGCCATATCCGCTGTTTTACTTGTAACATGTTGCTGGAGAAGATAAAAATGCGACTACCTGCTGGCTTGGCTTGTCTTTTCTCCAATGGATGTATTTTAGCAGAGAAATTCCAGCTATCCCTGGCCAGGTCATTCCTGCCCTGCTCCCAGAGATACTGAGTTCCTCCTAACATTCCTTTGGTCTCTGTGGAGTGCCTAACATACAGCAATAGCCTCAGGAGGGTGGATATGCATTAGCAGGCTTTTGCTGTATACCTCGGATATATTACAAGTCACCAGTTTATTGTGACATTTATTTTTAGCAGAGGCATGGAAATTGCCTATGGGATTGCCAATTCCTTCAGGCCTCCAGTACTTCAGCCCCAGAGTCTTCTGGCACTTAACTGTTTTTCCTAAAAGATTCTGGCTTCACTCATCTATTCCCTTTGCTTCAGAAGAGGAAAACTTAACATACTGATGCCACTCCCTACCTCAGCACTTTGGCTGCACAACAGAAGTCGTAAGTGAACAGTCACTGCTAAGACTATGCTGCCTATTGCAGAACTCCCAACTGACCAAAACTGTCAGAGCTGAGGGATAATGGCAACAAAACAGAAGGGATAATGATAGATGAGGTATAACTGGCTACAGTTATCTTGAACAATTATAGACAAAAGTATTGATTGTGAAGCACTGATAAAAATAATCTGTCAAACCACTTTGTTATTTGTTTTCTGAGAAACTCCTGGAGCACAAGTCATATATACTGTGTAATAAGAACCTGTTCCATATTATGATGAAAACAATTTCTATAAACTTTTCAGAATGACTCATGCTAGCTTCCCAAAGTAAATAAATACCTTTTAACTTGACAGCTGACGCAATATGAAGCTGAGTGCTTCCTTCCACTTTTGTCACACTTAGATCCCAGAAAGAAAACATTTTAATGATGAAGAACAAAATTCTCAATTTGTGAAATAGTAGGCCTACACTCAAATAATACTGCCATGCTATGCCAGTGTCACCAGATTTGCTACACCCAACCTTACAGCTTTTATTGTGTGCCATATAAAAGCAGATAGATTCTCGCAGCAGTAATCAATTACAAATTACACATCACCTACAGTAACCTGTACTGCTAGTATTATTGCTGTCAATATAAAAAAATGGACTGTGGTATGGGTAAACACAATGGGGATAAGTATTTCTCCTTCTCTTCTCTTTGACTGAAACGGTGACAGCTGGAGCAAGCAGGAAAACCGGAGCAGACCAGTGTCTATCCCACTTTGTCCTGGTCCGCTGAGCTAAGCTGGCTCGGAGAGAGGAGTTTACGAAGCTGCATCCTCATCAGAGGCACAGGAGGCGGAGGGGGTGCCTGCGCTGCCATGGCGCGTACCACAAAGCCGGCTTTCTTCTCCGGCAGCGTGACTCAGAGCTATTCCAGGACACTGTGCCTACACACGGGCTGTGGTCTCACTGCTACGCCATGCGAGGAGCCTGCAGGAAGGATTAGCAAACCATGCGAACCGTGCAGCATAGACCGCCTCATACCTGAAGATATGTGGCTGATAATTAGCAATGCCTACTTCTCCTCTTGTTTCAGTTGTACTAAACAGGCTGAACTAATACTGAATTATTGTGGCTGTCAAACTGTTTAACAAATCACTATTAACTTCTTTTGTAGTTAATGTTACTTGATCTAAAGCATATAAAGAATCATTTTTAAGGCACCTAAGTACTCAAGGAATCCAAATTTCCACTAAAAATCACTGGGAATTTAATTCCTAACTACCCTAGCATATTTTAAAAAGTTTTAAGATGTCAGCATTGAATTCTTTACCAATCTTGCTGTTATGTTGGCTTTGAAGATAAGCAGTGATGGGTAGCTTCAATTCAATACCGACAGCACAGATAGGCCCACATAGTCATCCGTAAACCCTACTAACTTCTTCACTTTAACTAGACAGACATAAAAAAAAAAAAAAAAAAGCTGACTTACGTAAGTCACTCAGTGAAGATGTAATACAAACAGCAGACAAAATGTTAGAAAACACACAGAATGAGACAGAAAGAAATATGAAAGTAGAGGAAAGTTAAAAGCATTCCACAAAAGTTTTATCTCAGTTATGGATAAACTTTTATTTGAGGTGATTTTGACTGTGATACCATTAAAATGTTCACAACAGAGAGCAAAAAAATAGGACAGGGCATAATAGATACATTCAAAGTAATGCCAAGGATGAAGAGGCTCCTTTCTGGGCAGAAGGTGATGTTATAGAAAAAAAATATAAAATCTGAGACTTCAGGACACAAAACTAAAAATTGAAGCTCTTTTTGGACTACTAAAAATAAAAACATCCTAAGCTACCCTTTTAAATTAATGGCCACTGTACCAGAACAGTGCTGGAGCTGCATGGTCACACCTCTGTGCCTATCCTTGTGTCTCCAGAACTTGCTCCTCCTTGCAGATCTAGTGTGGGAATACAAACAACTACAGCTTTTCAACAGAAAGCACTTATAATATGTGATGATTTAGTATGAAGACTTTTCGTTATTAGAAAATGTAGCAGAAAGGCAAAACAGAATGGGCTGGAATCCCCCACATTTCAACAGCTGGTCTTCACTGAAATGACTTATTAGTTATGCTTGAATTATGTTCCAAAACAACAAGAAAACCCCCATTCCTCAACACATTATTTTCCTAAAAATGGCATCTATCAATGTCAGGCCTACACCAAATCCAGTTAAAGTCAGTAGAAAGACAAAGGAAGTCCTTGGAAGCTGGATCAAGAGTGGGCAGTTTCAACAGGAGGCGAAGAAGGGATCTTCCTTCAGTCTCTCAGGAGGAATTCCCAAGTTCCTCCATCTGTGATGAAGGCTTTCTCTACAGGTCATAGACACAAGATGCCAGCAGGGCACTGTGGAGAAACCTGAGGACTTCTGCTTGGCTCTTTGTTGGCCAGCTTTTCAAGCAGACATATTACACACAATATACACATTATGTGGCATTTTAAAATGTTGCTCAGCACTGGTCACGGCTGTCCCTTACAGTCTTCTGTAACACTGAAGTTGAAATCGGGGGGGGGAGAAGAGGTGGGTTCACGTTGTTCCTAAAACTGCACCAGTAGAAACCAGGAAAATCTTTAAAATAGGCATAGGTGTCACTGATGTGTTCATTTATAAAAAGAATAGCATTATTATTTCGTAATGATTAATTTGAAGTAATCTACAAAGAATGCAAAAGCCTAATACTTTACTCAGTAAAGATACTTTGGACTATAAAAGCAAAATTATGCTGCTCTGATGTTTCTAACTCCTGTCTAAAACTATTACACAATCTAATTAGCTTAAGTTTTATCCAAGTGCATTAAACTTTCCATTAAGCAACACAGCATCCAAGAACACAGCATGTAGGAGCCTGAATCTGTCTTACTGACACTGGTGGCATAACTCCCACGGACTTCAAAATCCAGGACTAGGCATGGGCAGCTCTGGTTTCCTGCTTTCCTCTCTATTTTCATTCCCAAGAGAAGGGATTTCTGTTTAAGTTTAGTGGTCTTTACACAGATTGCTACCACTGTGGTTTTTAATTTGGGTAAGTTGTTTAACAGTACTAACATTAATGTTGTTTCACATAGTAGAAGCAATTGAACACAGGAAATAGGCCAAAATTATGACAATCAAGTAGTGGAATTTGGAGCAAACATAATCTTATTTGTATGTTAAGTGGAGAAAAGGTTATAAATGAATTGGGTCCTAAATTCTCAAAATTGCCTGGAAAAGAAAAGAAGAAAGGAGAAGCAGGGGAGCTGAACTGCTTAATTCCCCTACTGAGGCAGCCCTATAGCAGTTGTCCAACAAGACCTGGGATCAGTAGGACCCTTCTGAGAAAAGCAGCAGCAGCAGTCACAGAAAGTTGTGACAGTGCTGCGGTGTCACAAAAGACTAAGAATAAATGAAAGAAACACATTTATAATTTATCTACATAAAGAACACAAGTTGGCTTAAATTTCAAAGGTCTGTGCAAAATAATGGGGGGACAAAGAAACAGCTATGTCCATAGCCCATTCTGAACTCCTGTCTACTTTATTTTGAGCAGCTGCCCTCTCCTTAAGAGATGGAAACAGTACAACCAGAGGAAAAAATGAAACACAGACACAAAGTTGAGTACAGCGGTGATAAAATTCTGCCTATTAAAATAGTTAATAATCTACCAAAGTATTAGCTTGATATACTGCTGTCACCCAGAGATCTCACAGTATTAAAAATGCTGATAGTAATATGCACTTTTGGACTTGGCACTCTGTTTGTCTCTCATCACCATGTACGTAAACACATAACAAGCACAGTGTACTTTGGATTTCTGCAGCTCATAGAATGCAGCAATGAAAGAATAACAATCCACTTCTATATTTTTGTTTTGTTTTGCTCTTCTCCAGAATGCAGTACAGTTTAAAGTATTTATTTGGAAAACACCTATTTTTAACATGCCAAAAAAAGCCAGCTTCCTACCTCCCACTTCCAGCTTCTATTTCTTCTCTGAATCATTCTCTCTCTAATGATTTTTCCTCTTTCACTTGCAAGAAGACTAAGTGGGGAGACTGATAACAGAAGTTCCTTGATAAGGTAGCAGTGGGGTAAATAAGGCTCAGAGCACAGCAAAATGCATACAAAAGGTTGGGAAAGGTTTTGGTTTGGTTTTGTTTTGTTGTTTGGGGCTTTTTTAGCTGTTACATAAAATACTAATCCAAAAGGTAGGGAAAAAAGATATGATCTGAATGATAAGACTATGAACTCATGTAAAGAGAGGGAAAACTTCTCAAAGAGCAATTTAAAGAATTATGATAGTGCCTTAGAAATCAGATGGCTATGATCTTGCGGAAAATTTAGAAAAGAGACATAAGGTTTCATGAGCTAGAGTAAGACTAATCTGTTCTGTTCTGTAAAAGATAAAGTTAAGGCCATGATACTTATGAGTTATGTCTTAAATTTTAACTGTGAAGTGAAATTCTGTTCAGATGAACATGAAGGTAAATGGAATACAAAGTACTTAAAGACTAAGGGAAATAATGGAGTGTCTAAATCTGCAACAGATTTATTCTTGACTATCCAAAATGGAGAAATAAGAAAATCTTTGGACAACCATTCACGGGAATAATTTATAGGATTATTTAATTAATAGAAACTGTATGAACTCACACTGTGAGCAAGTTACATACAAGAACTCTGCCATAATATTTCAGCGGATAACCTGAATAATGAGAAATTAACATTACTTCCATCAGGGATTAAAAACTTCCAACCTGTAACCTGCTAAGTTTTTACACCCCAAAATGTTACTCCGGTGTTTTGTAGGATTTCCTTAGAATCTTACCCAGGACAGATCCAAGAAAGTGGAAAACCTAACAAAGTATCTTAAAATCAATGATCGGGAAGTAGTAGAAAAAAAAAAAAAAAAGAGTTTGCTTTCTGGATCTTCAGAAATTCAACAGATTTCTTCCTTGCAAAATCTAGAAACAGCTGTGTGAACCTCAAAGAACTGGAAGCCTCGTGACTAAACCCAGGAGCACTGAAGACTACTGGGAAGGTGATCCTTCTTTTGTTTCAGAAGGGAAGCAATGTACAATGATAGACATACTCAGAAGACCTAAAGGTGGGAGAACACCAACTTTTCCCAAATGTTTCTCTTCTAAGAGGTAAACAATGCATGCAAATATATGCAAGACATGAAAAATACATGAAAAAACAGCAAAAAATGCTGTGTATATATATTTCTACATATGTATATGTGCATATACAATGTGTAAAAAGTGTAGTTTTTTGTTAATCACATATCATGCAGCTCAATTACATTTTTAATTATCCCTGTGTTACCCCTACTGGGTTGCTAGGTTGGGCAGGATCTTGACTTCTCTCTCTCTTTTTTTTTTTTTTTTTCCTTTTCTAAGAAAACATGCACAGCATAACAATCCTGATTATTTGGAGAACAGTAACATTTTGTGTGACATGATTAGCATTTATAATAAATTATTCAGAATGATGACAAAATACCATTTGGCCTTGATACAAAGTGCACTAGATCCCATGAGAAGACTAGTTTCTTGTTAGACCAGGCCTACCTTGAAAAACTTTATGTCATATTACAAACATGTAATTTCATTGCCTCTGAAATTACATATGATGAGCAAAGTAAGTAGGGATGAGGTTACTTCCCTGTAACAACGATACATTATTAGAAGTAATTTACTGCCATATTCACTATATGTCAGAAAGGGAGGGAAAAGAAGGGAAAGGGAAAGGCAAAGGGAAAGGGAAAGGGAAAGGGAAAGGGAAAGGGAAAGGGAAAGGGAAAGGGAAAAGGAAAAGGAAAGGGAAAGGGAAAAGGAAAGAGAAAAAGAAAGACAAAAGGAAAGGAAAGGGAAAGGAAACAAAATTCAGAGAATAGGATAGCAGGAAGATGAGATGAGAAGAAATCAGGTGTGCAGTCTAGGGGAGAATGGATGCTGACAAGCTGGGCTGCTAGTCTCATAAAAGATGCAGGAATAAGGATGGGGAAAAGCTTTACACTCCTCAGCAGTCTTGGATTGTTGGTAAGACCTGAGGCATGGTCTCCACTTAAAAGGTTTTGCTGGCATAACCATGTCATTTGGAAGTGTAAAAAAAAAATCCCACCCACATCACTACACTCTACTGTAAATGTAGGTCAAGCCGCAAAATAGCCCATTCAGAGACTGAGTTTTACCCTATACCAGTCAAATGGTTTTGCCAATAAAAGCTGTCTTTCTGCTGTGTGTGTGTGTGAAGGAGATAGTACCTTCTACAAATCTCTTCACATCTAGGTAAACTCTGTAGAAAACTGGAAGCATCAGTAACTACTTCCTGATGGTAAATTGAGAATACTGGGCTATCTTAGAAATTAAAAAGCCCAGCTGTTATCATGGAAGTTCTCAGGAGTCAGCAGTTAAAGTCCTTTCCCACAGGACCTTTGCCTGCACTGCAAAAAAAATACATCCCATACCCACTTGTTGCCCATTCCTCACAAGACTAATTACTTTTTGGTTTTCTCTCCTTAATTTGGTCCTAAGATTCACTCCCTCCCCATATATCCCTCAGAAATCAGCCTGCTGCTTTCAAAGAAATCCCCCAAGGACCAGTTTTCAGGGGGTGTGACCTATCTAACTTTCTTTGGCTGTGTTTGAGGCCGTCCCAACTCCAGTGCCTCTGAGCCCAGCAGAAGTCAGGAAATGAGAGCATATGGTAAATAGTTTAACTCACACTAGTTTGGCATTCAATTCTAGCATGATTTTTCAGTGTTTTGCATCTAGTAAGATGCCTGTTAACTCAAAAGGCTCTGGTTCAAGAGAATAAATGCAGTGACAGTGGATAGATACCAGTGTGCCAAAGCTTGGGGCTAAGGAAAGCTGGGTACGCCATACCACGTATATATGATGTGTCTATTCAGTTTTGTGACAGATGAAACCTGAGCTCTGAAAAAAGTGACCTGTTAAGGTTTAAAGCTCAGGAGGTTTAAACCAAAACAAACACGATAACCAGTATTAGGTTTCTGAGCACGTCCAGAGCACTCAGATCGCCAGCAGTCATATATTTACAGACTGGCAGCATACGCCCAATAATAGACAATGAATCCAATAACAGACAGTAAAGCCTGTTGTAAAGCCACTTGTAATAGCAGCCATTGCCTCTATCAAGAAAATATCTTTTAAAATGTTACCTTTTAATACTTCTTTTTTCTCTTACTCCCTCTTTTATGGAGCCAGGGTGGATGCTATAAAAGAAGTAAACATTAATTAGGGTGGGATAGTTCTCAAAAGGAATGTAGGATAAACATCTTCCCCGTTCATTTACCTGATATTGACCACATACACAGTGTAATTCCAGTTCTGGAAAGTACGGTTTAGCTGAAAGACAGGAAGACATTGATCACATGAATGGTGAGATGTTAATGGGGCTCTTTGTTGCTTAAGGCAGAGTTAGAGTTTCACCCTTCTCCCCCTTTGAGAAATCTCCTTCAGTTTTTCAAAGTAAAGAGAACACTCTCCCATTGCAGTGAGGTGATTGTTATACTAGATGTACAACTGGTAGTGAGACATGTGGGCTTTTTTACTGACAGAAGGAAATCTCTATAAGGTCATGACACAGTGAATAGGTGAGTGCACAGGATGCTAAACTTCTCATTTTCTCCCTCTCTTCCTCATCTTAAATTCTCAGAAACACTTTGATGAGAAAAAATTTACAGACAAAACACCAGGGTCAATTTTCACCTAAAAGTCTACAACCTTATGATGATCTTTTTTTCAGGCCTTTGTACTATTTATTCTGAGTGGGCAACGGCTGCTCAGTTTTCCCCTTGGGAAACACGTTTGCATAGTCTGCTAGGGCCAAGTGACGCCTTTCTAGATTCTTTGGCTCAGGCACCTACATACTCTGCCTGGCTACTGCTGCAAAGAGAACAACCTTGGCAGGTGTGGATGGCCAAGTTTCTGGTTGTTGATGACTATAGGTGGTTTCCTTAGCTTCTGACAGCTGAAAGCCTCAAGGTTTATTAAAAGAAAAATAAAGAATAATTGCCATATATTTATGACATCGTACTTTCATGTAAGTAGTTGGTATAAAGACTACTTACAGATTGTGTGAGTGCCACTATGTGAACTGACAAAAAGGACAGAGAATATCTGCATTCCGGCAGGAGGAACCTGCAGAGGCAGGAACTTCAAGATTCCCCAGAAAGAAGCTTAAGTCTGCTAAAATGGGCTGAAACACCAGGGGCTACAAGAAACCTCAGCAACTGACCTATGGCAGAAGACTTCTGAAGCAGAGAATATCAGGGTAAATTGGAAAAGTGTATTGCCTCACAAAAGTGAACACTGCCTGTTTTTTTTATTATTTCTATCACATTATAACTTCAAAAACACATTAGAATTCGGGTAGAAAAATTTTACTCTGTATAGTGATGTTGGAACTTAGACATCTGCCTCTTTCAGTGGACAATTTTGATTCCTTCATACTTTCCGAAATCTGAACTAGCATCTACATTTCTTAAGAAGCTGGATAGTATAGTGGAGACATTTCAAAATTTTATCCATAGTGCCTAACAGCCCCAGCTAGACCTGAATTCATTAGTGTGCAAATCAATAATAGGAAGATCTTCAGAGAACACATATTAATTTAAGAATTTATTTAGGGTTTGGTTTTTTTGTTTTGTTTTGTTTTTCCCTTTTCAGATTGATAACATCAATGGGGCAGATTCATATATGTAATCACACAGGAAAGAAAACTTAACTTACCCATTCTGCAACCACATCATGTACTTTTGACACTGAGTTGGAGTTGGAACTAAAGACAGTTATAGAAATCCTGTAGAATAGCCCACCTGTCCATTAAAAAAAGCATTATAATGTGAGAAGCTGAGCAAATTTACCTTTTTAATAAAAAGACTTTAGTTTCATGATGAATATAAGGATTTGGCTGAACCCCAGATATAAGGACACCTCCAGGGCTTGTTGGCATTATACGAGTTTGGAGTGAACAAGCCCTACAGGCTTGGGCCCATTCTCACTAGTCCTGTCAAATGAGACAAGAATTCCCTCCCCCTCCATATTTTTAGAGACACTTGAAATGTGACATGGAAACTCACAAACAATGTCCATATAAATAGTATTTTGCATATGCCTTTAATGTGGTGTGTAAAAGCAAGATCATGAAAGTGTCATGAATTTAAAAAATAATCATAATTACTGAAGTCTGTAACATGGATAAATTCCGCTCTCAGTTATATTGTTATAATCCAGAATTCAACCACTGCAGATTAGACTTAAAACTTTGCAAGAGTGGATAAGGGTCATAAATTGAAAGTAACAAGATAGCTGAGGACAGAATTAGGTGGCAGAAGGGATACCCAGGTCTTGTTTTCACAGCACAGTCTTTGCTCTCGGGCCTGGCGATAGCCAAATAGTAGAAGAACCCACAGCAGCTTTACAAAACTGGCAGCTGAACAAACCATCTTTCAGTCACAAAATGTGTAACACTTGGCTTGGAGCAATTTTATATTCAGTAAAATTATTTTGAAATGGCACTGGATAAATATAAATTCTCTTTAAACTGATGTTGGTAGGCAGCATTACAAGATTTCGCATCTAATAAACAACATCAAAGCATCTCATAGTTATCCTCTATGTTAAAAGTCTATCCTTTCCACAAGTCAAATTTTTTTCATTAAGCTACTAAAAATTCTGTATGCTCTAGTTAGATAAAATTTCCCAGGATGCGGGCGAGGTTTAAGAGCTTTTGGATCAATTCAGTTGCATGTATGTGCAGATGTGGCATTGCTTGGTTCGGGGCTGTTACCAAATGAAATTGTAGGTCTCGGTCACAGATACATGTATTTATATAAATCTTATGTAAATCTTACAGAGACACTACATAGGACAGAACAGGACATGACAACAATTATACAGAAATCCCCTTCTGTCTCTTGATTTTAATGGAACTGCTCTATCTTTCTGAGTCTAAAGAAAAGACCTTTTATTCTAGGTGGACCAAATGTCATAATTTTACAACTCATAGATAATCATTTTATGAGAGCTTGAAATAAAAGTATCTGGAAAAAAATGCAAAGGCAATATTTCCCAGTTTATTTGTGAATATTGGTTACTATCCTATTCATCAGCTGGCTTGATTATTGTTCACTCTTTTCATTATGGAATTGACCATGTGATCACTGAGATTAGTATGAAAATTCCTCTGTGATATAATACTAAAGAATAAATTTCTTGCAAGAAGATGGTTTACCAGTTACCTTCTTTGGTAAGCTACAATTAAATTTTAGATATGAGTAGAATGAACTTTTTTAATTTATTGGGTTTATTAATTTATTGCTTTTTTAATTTACTGGGGTTCTTTCCCTGCCATAACTCAGCGGATGCACAAATTTGGTGTGCAGTTTAATCTGAAAAAGTATTTTAGTTTGTTATTAGTGTGATAGTTGCAAATAAAAAAGAGAAAAAATAAGCCTTTGGAAGCAGAAACTTGGACTTTGGGCAAGTTGAAAACACTTGCAAGATTGGATCTCATTTGTATGTATATATCTCTGTATATACATATGTTCAATTTTATATGTATAATGTACCTTTTATATGTAGTATACAGATACACACAAACAAAAAGTGTGCATTATATATATTCTCACACATTAATGTATAATCATATATATAGTTATAGCCTTATTTATATAATTATGTATACGAACAAAATCACCTTAATATAGGAATATGCAAAGTATTTTAAAATCAAACATAGTAACTACAAGCTATTCAACAGCTTCAAGATCTCCACCAGATGGTGACCCAAAGCATGTTTTAATGAGGTGAAAAAAGAACAAGAACAAAGAACTAATCTATATTTTTAAGCACTCTCAGGAGACTGCAGTGGCAGATAGCGAAAACTAAAAATGATCTCTCACTCTCCAAATTAAACAGTGGAAATCCCACCTCAAAATGCTGAATGAAAAAGAAATATTTTTATGGGCAGAAAAATGATGAAAAGTAGCCAAAGATAATTTGAAAAAAGAGGAAAAAAAAGAACCTGGAAAAACAATTGTCCCCACACCCACCACTGACTACAAAAATATAATGATCAATTAAATACCAGGATTGTTCGATTTTAATTCTGTTGGGCAAATTATCCAAAAGTTTCTTTTAGAAAATCTTTGCTTTTTGAAAGTTAAATCCTTAAAATATATTAAGATTGTAAGTGAAACACATTCATAAAATCTCTAACAATAAAATATCATAAAAATATATAAAATACATGGCAACCCAAGATATTATCCTCACAGTCCCATGAGAGCTGTCTTAAAGAAAATTAGAAATGACATGTTAATGACATTTACTATCACTATGATATTACAAATTCCTTTCTACTAGAGTTAAATTACTATTCCAAAATCTTTTCATATGCTAAATGGAGCTATATCTAAAGGATGAAAGCCAGCTACTTCTATGTTCAGTCTACCAACTGAATATCTAATAGATAAGATGATCTGTTTTTTTTCTACATGTAACTGAAAGGCTTGACATACTGTAGTTGACCTCAGGTCGACACAGGCAGCCCAGAGCAGTGGAGTAGCATAAACAAGATAAAAAGACTTCAGGAGAGCTAGTAAGTTGATTCAGTGGTGGGTAAGGGGTGGTATTTTGGCTTGTCCCAGATGGTAAATTGGCCAAGGAATGAACATGTGCCAAAACTGATGACTGATGATACATTACAGAAGAAACTGGCATTTGGGACTGCATGAAAGAGTGATGGATTGTGGCTGCAGGTGTCATCAGAGTGTCCTTCAAGATGGTCTCTTTGTGCTGAATAATAACTCCACTGTATGAAGACAGCAAAGGTATCATATCATTCATTACTGCGGTTCTTGATGACTCCAAAATAGAAGAGAAGTTTGCAAAATGTCCATAATCAGCATTTTCAAAATCCAAGGCATGAGTACTAGCAATATTCAGAGAAGGCACTCCTTCTCTGTGCTTGCTAAAGGATCCATACACCTCCCCTTCCAAATCCCATTTGGAAAGCCTCAATATGTCTGTTGATATCAGAACAGCAGAATTCCTTATGTCTTCATTATCACCAATGATTTCTTGTTCTACTGCCCATAGAGAGTATCTCAGACTGTCCCCTTGATTTTCAATGGAGTTGTGTCCTAAAACAATTTGATGACTTCTCAGTGCTACTGTTGGCAAGCTTAATTCTGCTACATCCCACTGAGGGATCAGGTTTGGAGAAATTGTATCAAGATGGTTCTGAAAACTTCGCGGGAGTGGAGGTGTGGAGTAGCTGTTAGGAGGTACACTGACTCTGAATTTTGAATCTGAATGAAGAAGGTTCCTTAATTCCAAAGACATTGTCATTGGAAGGAAGTCAGAACTCATCAAACTGAGTTTTTTTAAAAAAACACTTCCATCTAGTTGAACTTTACTTCTTCCTTTATCAGTAGTATTTGTTACAGCATCATTTGCTGAAAGACTTTGAGACTGTGGTAATCCATGTGTTCTTGTACTGTTTACCAAACTCTTAATTGGTGTATTGATCAAGAAAGCAGATTGGCTATCCCTTGAATATGAAGGCTGGGTTCCTGAATGTGTTGGAAGGACAGAAGCAAGCTGCTGCCTATTGTGTAGGAAAGTCATATTGGTTTGATCACTTACGATGTCAGTTCCAATTTGCATGGGCAAACTATCAAATATCATTAATTTTTCTGTGGAGTTTTCAAGTACCTTATCAAAGGGACTTACCTGTACTCGTACAGAGGGTTGACTCAAAGGAGCTTCCAGGGAAGGGAAAGGAAAATCAAAATAAAATTTGCTGTTGGAAGACATGGTTAGGTTTTCAAAGTTCATTGTTGACTGCCACTGCGATATTGGCTTGTCATTAGTTTCTGAAATTCTCTTTGAAAGGCCTGGAATAAATGAACTAAAGATTTGTGTTTCCAAAGCTGATGCATGACTAGGGAAGTGCATTTTTTCAGCCCTGTGACCTAATAATCTAATGGCAGATGTTTGTTCAGAGATACTGCCAGACTTAGCAGGTGAACTAATGGATGGCAATCTCTCTGTTGGGGAAGAAAACAGTTTATTAAATGAGAACCACCATTTTTCTGATGGCTCCCCAGAAAGCACTGGAGATGCTTCTTTCAAATGATAGGAAACAGTCCAGAAACTTGGTGTTAAAGAAGGGGAAATATCTACATATTTTGTTGGAAAATCCAAGTAACCTGAGTCCCAGGAGCTGCCAACTCTATTCATGTTCTCTGGCTCTAATACGGAAAATGCTGACTCTTCATTTTCATTACTATTATGAAATGCATCTAAATTGTTCTCCAGTACTCTGTTTCTGAGGGTCTCACTTGGCTTTTGAAAATATACTGAATTTTTTAAATAATGAGACCAGTAATTGCTATTAGATATAAATGTGCTGGCACTTTCCAAATATATGTCGGTCAACAATTGTTGGTAAACAGGCAGAGGCGTTACAACGTGCTTAAATGCTGAGCTTGTCCAGCCTGTTCCTACCAGAAGTGCTGAAAAAGTTAGTAGTTCTCTACTGTGTCCTAGGACTGAATTTGTCAGTTGGATGTGAGGCATAAATTTTGTGTATGTTTTTTTCATGTTTTGAAAAAAAGTTGTTGGGTTTGCACGTGGAGTCTCCACAGAGATTAAATTTGTAATGCCTCCTGAGTGATGTTCCTTAATGTGCATAGATTTTATAAACTGAAATTCACTGTTTGCTGCTAACGTAGAAAAAGTTTTCCTATCTGCCTTGCCTGCTATCATTTCCAGGTAAAAATTTTCAGGTGCAAAGTCTGGCAAATCTAGCCTACTTTTTTGGAATGATGATTTCTCCTCTGTAGATGGTATAGGTAAGCTAGAAAGAGAATGATGTCTGTCTTCTTGAATGTCAGAGGTGATGTGATGATGAAATACAGTCTCACTCCACCAACTCACAGGCTCCAAGGCGTTGCTTATAGGCATAAAATTGGTTGTGCTGCTGTTGGAGGACAAAATCCACATGGTTTCTTTTTTGTGTTTGTAAGCAGCGCTGCTGCTGATGAGCAGGCGGAACGCTGACTCAGAGTCAGAATGATCTAGCCCACCTGCCAGGGTCAGCGCTCGCTCTGCGTTAGGATTGCCGCTTTGAAGAAGAGGAATGGCTGCACTCACAGAAGGGTCTGTAACAGCACCTGCTGCATCAGAAGTGCCATGAAATGAGCTTCTAGAACCATTCAAAATACTTTCATTTGGTGACTGATTCATCACAGTATTATGTAGGTTGTTTTTTTCTGTAAAAGCAGTCAAAGTATGGTTGCTGGTCTCCTCAGAAGCAGCTGATGTGGTCACAGTTGGAAGAAACAAGCTGTACGTGTTTTTTCTTTCTGGGTTCTGATCTGCTGAGTTTTTACTGAAACGGAGAGGCCTTTGTTTCACTGGCCAAATAATTGGGGTTGAGATAATTCCTATGGTTTTGACCCCTTCTATCTTAGACTCTTGCTGCCTCTGTGGTCGTGAATGGGAAGATTCAGGTGAATTTCTCTTCATTCTGAAGATAAGCGTAGCAGGAAGTCTGAGTTCCTGCAGGTCTGTGTGTAGTAAGCCACATAGTTAATGGATTAAAGAAAATAAATGCACTTTAACTGTCTGTTCTTGGCTGTCTGCTCTTGGTCTAAAAAACAATTTACCAAAATTGATGCCAGTTAGCTGAGTGAAAGTTTAATTTGCTTCCACTGTAAATGAATTTGGCTTATTTTTCTTAGTGTTTCTGCTTTCTCTTGGGAGTTTCAAAGCCAAAGAAAGGACTTAATTGTCCAGTTTTTATTCATACTAATATTAATAAAGCATTCAATTCCTTCTGTAGTTAAAAAAATCAAAGTTAACTGTTCATAGTGAATATAGAGTGAGTGGCTCCACAAAACCAAAAAAGCACAGTTTGGAAGAAATTTTCGATAGTTTCTTCTTACTTCTACAGCTTAGTAAATCCAAATAGGCTGAATTCAGATAAATTCTTTCACATTGTCTACGTTACTGCCTGATTGCCAATGTACAAGAAATGATCTGCCAAGAGAAAAAATACTCCAAGAATTCTAAATCCTACAGTAACAACTGATGCATTTGGGGGAAAAAAAAAAAAAAAAAAAAAAACCAAAAAAAAAAAAAGGAAAAAACCACGATGTTGTCTTTAAAGCATGCAAGCATTTATTTTTTTTCCTACATGAANAAAAGTTTTACAAAAAAATGTCTTTAAGCCTCAGATGAAAATGGTAGAAATCTATCTCTGTGACATTAATAATGTTTAAGAGCTATCTTTACCAAACTAGCAAATATTTTAGCAGCACCTCACAAAATGATGCTCAGTCTCTAGGAGACAGTGATATCATAGAATTTGAGAAAACCTCAAAAGAAATCCCTGCTTTTTCCCTGTGCTAATAATAGGCTCATTTACTAGCTTATTTTTTCCCTTAATCTTTCTAAATGAAAAGTAAACGATACCTGATACTGTCAACATTTTCCCTAGTAAAGTCTGATCCAGCTCTTCTTGAAGTCAGTGGAAAGATTCCTGTTGACTCAGTGGAAGTGGCTTTGCTCCATAGGAACGATTCCACTTGGCTCCTGCTCCTGACTAGTGAGGAACAGACAATCCCAGCATACTACCGCCCTGGCTGCACCAGCGAGAGCTACGCAGTGCCTCACAATCTGCAGCCTGAAAACATTTCAATAGCACAGTTCTTTTTCGGACCCTTTTTAAAAAAATCCCTCTCCCTTCCCTCTTTCTTTGCATGGGTAAATACAATGGCTGACACAAAGTGAGTCCCTTTCGCACAGGAGTCAGATGAACCTGATACACATAAACACCAAATTTGGTTCTGTTCTCATTTACACCCTTCTTACATGGTCCTGTGAAGTTACTCCTGATTTATTTCAGTGTAAATGAGATCAGAACTGAGACATGACCCTTGACATTACGATACTATGAAAAATACACCGTAACATACAATAAATTTGCTCTAGACACAGTACAAGGAAAAATGTAACACAGGATTTCTTACCATTGTTTGGCTTATCGTTTCTATTAGTATCGGGCATGTTAGTGGTGACAGTGGGTGGTGTAGGAGTAGTAGCATTTACAGTAGCTGGTAATAAAGATGAGAAAGAGGTGAACTTGAATGAAATATGAATGTTAATGAGGTAAGACAAAATGGGAACAACGCATGACAATGTAAAATGAAACCATCTACACACAATGCCATAAATGTTAAATAAACACATTATATTTTCTGCACAAACTGATGAATGGGTATGAACTGAGGTCCCAATCCTGCAATCTTCACTTTCACTGACTTCAGTGGGAGTTTTGCCAGTGTAAGGGTTGCAAGATCAGTCCTGTACTGCTTTCATAAACTCAAAATCCTCTTATGAGAGCTTCAGATCCAAACAGCTGTGCAAAGACCAGAAAATAGATCTTATAAGTTCTAAGATGCATCCACTTAAAATATTGCTTGTGAAAACAACAAATGTTGGGGGACTGAAGATGATGAACAAATGTGAAACTAAAATGCCCATGTAAGGATCCAATTAACTCCATTGAAGTCCAGACAATGAAGAGAATTGAAATCAGGCTTGGAACAATTGGAGTAGAAAATATATTTTGAAAGCTTCATGTAGGATCTCAGCTGTACTGTTCCCACTGACACTAACAGGAGTCAGCCCACACAACCCTGGCAAATGTTTCCCAGGAGAACCAGCTCGAATACTTTGCAAATTCAGAGTGAGGAGCCAAAACTGCAAATTCCCCCCCACCCAGCAGAGTGGGAGGGTATACACGCTAGAGGAATTCAAACATCATGTCACTAAATTTTCATAGAATAGTTTGGAAAATAATTTAATTTTATCTAGTAACTCCATGGGAATGCAAATCCACTCACTGACAGATTTCTTTTTTTACTGAAAACTCTTTTGAAAACATGAAGGTTGGTGCAGTATAATCTCATAATGTTATACATCTTTTCCAGATTTTGACCAACAACCAGCTTGGAAAGGTTAAGCAATTGCATTTCAGTCAAGAAATTGCACTTTCAATTTTGTATAAGGTTGTTTAGCCTTTTGAGTCTGAAAGTCACAAAGCTGGGTCTGAGCTTAGGGAGCAGGTTCAGGTTTCAGTGAAACAAGAAACTTTGGGAAAGAGAAGGAAGAGTTGGAGACTGCAGCAAACAGGTTCTAATTGGGAAAGTGACTATATAAAGTGACACCCTGTAACACAAAAAAGCTTTTCTTCCATGTAAATTCAGGGCTGTATTGTCTGAGAGACAAGTTTTAAGGCTTCTTACTGATTGCCAACACTGTTAAAGGAGGCATCTTCCAGTGAATGAAAATATTTGTTAAGCATAATAGAGAAAACGGCTCTTTCATCAGACTGCAGCTGACATAATCTGGCATCCACAAACTTTGTTACTGGTGCTATTGCACAACACACAACAAACAAATAAAAAAAGAATCCAATCTGGCCTCAGTTTAAAATAAGTCTGCAGTGCTGACAGAGATAGACAGACAGACAGACAGACATCTTTTTATGATTTTCACTATTATGATACTAACGATGATGACAAGGAACAGGGTAAATCTGATCTGCCACTTCCAAAGTGACAAACATAGCACACCAGTGACATTTTGCCAAACACTTTTCAGAGAAGGACAGACTGTTACCTTCATGAAAGTACTCAGAGCGCTTATTGAAGGTGTGATGGTCTAAGAATTTAAGAGATGCAAGTTTGAAAGGCAGCATCTTTTATTAGAGGCAGTGTCTTCTACTAGACAAGTTAATAAAGCTGGAAGAAAGGATGAGGCTTTTAGAAAGACAGGCTTGTTTTGCTGAAAGTGTGTCCATTTCTGGAGCCATATCAGCTGATCTAATGAAAGATACTCTCTCTCCTTTCACACCATGCCATTTTAATAGAGGAAAACTCTCAGTGTTCTTCCAAGAGAATAGACAAAGGTCTTTGTATGGTGGCTGTATCACCCCTTACATATAAAAAGACTAATAATGAATAACTGTTGCTGTCACATTTACCTAAGGTATTCGAGTAGTAGTATTTAGATCATATTCTGCTTTGTGAATATGATACCTGAAAATTACTGTTTGAAATCTGACTATGGACATAACTGGCATTTCACTTTCCCTGTGCAGACCAGTATGATATACTCCAAGACCCTGAACGAAATTTATCTCAGGAAAATCTGGAAGTACACTGAAGATTGACAGAGATCTCTTACTGGCTTCTCAAGCAGAGTGCATTTTCCTTTTTAATTTTAAGCTAAATCTGATTTACTTGTAAATGTCAGTTTTGAAAGAGTTCTGAGACTTCCTCCTCCCCTTTTATATTTTATTCTCTCCTGTCTCCATCTTCCACCATTCATCTTGAAAAGGGTTACTTACACACCTAGACATTATTTTTGGTGCAGCTGCTGCTGTAATTAAAGCTCAACATAGCATGCCACCTCATTAGCAGGTCTGTGTTCATAAAGGTATTGTGGAAACAGGCTGATGTTGTTCATGTCAAGCATTTTTAGAGAACTTCAGCCTCAAAGCAGAGCAGAAGGAACTAACTGTCCTTGCATATCCAGTGATTCACATGGCATGGAACTCTTTAGGATTCCCCTATTCCTTGCATTCAACTGAGCTGACCTTTCAAAAGACCTTATGAATTCTTATATGTGGTGATTTTTACAATATTAAACCATCACTAAGTGCTGTAACAAGTGTTTCATTAACTAATAGCTGCTGGATTTTGCAGTTTGATGTTAATTTTTTACCTGCTAATCTCAAAGTGTCTAGCCTCAAAATAGCTTATTGGGAGAAAAAAAAAAAAAGAATAACAGTCAGTTCCTTTATTTACATCTGTTGGGTTTTTTTATTTACAGATTTATCCACTTCTTATCCTGGTTAACATTTTACTGTCAAAAAGTACAGGAGGAAAAAAGTTGGAGAAAGAAATTAAGGCAATTGATTAATTCTGTTTCAATATAATGGACACTATTTGGAAAATGTACTATCGAGGGAGTGATTCCATATATTGTACATACAGGACACCTACACACTTGATGAGACTAAAGAATTCCTTTCTTTGCTATTTTTTATTACAGTTCACCCTTGTAGAAACAATAATAAAAAAGAAATGGAATAAAAAAAATTAAGGACAATAAAGATTTAACAAAGATGAAACTGTGAAAATGACCTGGGCTTCTTACCTTGGCAAAGGCTTCCCAGGTTTGCACAACTGGTTGGTTCAATTGCAGAAGAGGGAATTAGGTATGAGCCTTTAGAAAGAAAAGTAGAATAATTAGAAAGTTTTGGCTGCTGGGCACAAAACTACCATGTCTCTAAATATATTATATCTTGCAGTGACACGGTCCTCTTAATTTCTCTCAGTGGCAAAATGATACTGCCATTTGCCTATAAGACTTATGTGTTTTCACTTTCTGTTGCTGCTGAAGCATCCATGAAAACCCCGCTGACTTGCAAGTTACAGACACTTACACATCCTGCTCCGGTTTTCTCAGCTTTCGCTAAACAACTTCCCATTAAATGAAGGCAGCTTGTGTGTACTCTGTGAAACAGCTTTCAGCAGAGGGGTCAGGATGGCTGTAGGATTTCGGCAATCTTTATGAGTAATAACGTGCGCCTTGGAGAAGTAGCCACGCTCTGCTGCTGTAGCACAGGTTAACCACCACATGCTTCTGAGTAATCTGGCTGTGACAGACACCAACCAGAGAAAGGGTGATTAAACTTGTTCTTCTGCCCAGGGTGTGGCCATGATTAATATTCTGGTATGCATGATTTATCAGCAGATAATGTTATAAGTTTATATCTCTCCTGAATTATTCATAACAACATGCACAGGCTTTGATGATCTGGAGACAAAAGCAGGGCATATAAGAACGGCTACAGAAACTGTATTAATTACACTTTATGTATCCCAGCAGTTCAGCTGCAGATACAGCTGCTTTTGCACACTGTTGAAAATAATGGGGCCATAGAGCATGGCATAATCTGAACCTACTGGGAGCCTTGCCCTTTTGGCTTTTGCTTTACCACTTCAGAATTGTATTGACTCAATGAGGTTCTCTCATGAAACATTGTATCCTTCCATAAAATTAAAGAGCCATCACCCATAAGCTCGTAAAGATAGCTAGGAAAATATTTCCTGTGATGCAAGAACAGATGAAGCATGGGGCCTTGATACAGAAGTTGTCACGTCACAGATACCATTACATGTACAGGGCAGAATTTAAAACATCTGATCCTCAACAAGTATTAAAGCTCAGCATTTATTCTTTTTTTAAATGGATTAAGAGATACAGTCAAATTCACTTCCTTGGTACACTTCCTATGAACTCCAGAAAGGGTATGCTAAGTGAACATACTGTCTCCTGCGTGAGGTTGTTCCCCCCCCAAAAAAAAATATATTTGCTAATATTAAACAGTCAATATCAAAATCTGCTGTAAGTTATCTCCTCTTGGTACTGTATCATTGAAAGATCACCTGAAAATTGGCTTGGAAAAATCTGTGGACCTTCATATGTTTTTCAGTGAGTATTTAAAAAAGACTGTGATTTTATTTGGTGAAACTAAAAAAAAATCCAATCCAACTTTACAAAACACTTAAGTCAGAAGACTGTCTACTTCAAAGAGGAATATTTTCAGTGAATATATTCCATAAACTCTTTTAAGTTTTAATTGGGTTGAATTCTGGTCAGACTAGACTTTCCCTCAGTGTCCACTAAAGAAAATCTAATGATTTTGATGCAAAAAGATACTTGGCATAAGCTACTTTATGAAGTCAAGTGGCATGGTCAGTAATGTGGACATCACACATGGACCTGTATTACAGATACTTTGTGTGATGTATCTCACTCACTTCAAATGTCTGAAACTCAGACATCCATATCTGCTTGTCACGCTAGACTTTCTTTATAATCAGTGGAGAGAAACAGGCACTCCTACAGCAAAAAACTTCTGACTTCACTGAGACATCTTCTCCGATATGAGATACAATGACCTTTGGACCAGCCATTCCACTATTCATAAACAGCACTGAGGGCAATTAGCTCAGCCTGAAACATCATTCAGCTGCCTAAGGCAGATGGATCCCACCCTGAGTTCAATCTGACAGTGAAATTAAGGATTCCTCTGGCCTTTGGGAATGAAGGACTCATACGAAGTGTACACGAAGCAAATGCAATTGCAGGTGTGGACACATGTGCGGCCACGTTCCCCTTAAACGGAGTAGGTCATACCCTGCTATAGGTGTAGCCAGTGCAGGCTCCAAAATCAGCACCAGAGGTTGATTAAATGCTCCTCAGTTTGCCTGCACTGAGCTCTGAACTGGAGTTGTTACACCACTATCGTTACCTAGGCTACTTATTTTAAAATTAGTCTGGATACTCGGGCTGTGTACATATACCTTTAAATGCAAGCCGTGTGAAGGTACGGCAATAAAAACAGAATTCCGTCAAGTCTTCCAGAAACACCCCACCATGATTGCACAGCTGTGAAAACATTAGTCTAAGGAATAAATTAGGAGAAGGTAAAACTATGAAAAGATTATCTGGAACAATTTGGCAGTGTTTTTATGCTTCGTAAATCTACTTGTAAAAGCTTTGTCTGAAAAACCATGAAAATAATACCCCTTGAAAATGTAAGCACTGTTCAGGAACAGATACGTTGAGATCACTGCTAAATGCTTGGTTTGTTGGGTTGTTGGTTTTTTTTGAAGTTACATGCCACTTCCTGGGGAAGCATTACTGGAGCTGTGCAAAAACCTCTCTTCTGCATAAATCCTTCCATTGCTGCTAAATGAAGCTTAATCAGTTAGAGTCATCTCTCCACTGTCAGTGGTTTATTCATGGTTGATAGCCTGACTCATCAACTCTCCTGCTGAAGGCTGGTTTGACAATGAAGGCTTTTATTCAAGGAGATGAAAGGAAGAAAATTCTAACAATTCCATCTCTGGGATTAGTAACCATTTTTGAAATGGCAATGCACCCAGTATTTTCTTTTAGGAAATACTCTGGTTCAGAGAGTCTGTATCATAGGGGGTGATTTAACATCTTCAAAAGAAAAAGACTGACTAGTGAGTTAGTTTTCTCGTGGGCTTAGTTAGAGGAAATAACAATGGTTATATATAGATACATTCGAAGTGGCTTGATAGACATCTGGGCCTAACACACAAACGCTAGTATACCCTTTCTAAAAGAATGTTCTGCTGTAAGAAAACCGCTGAACAATGACATCCCAAGGAATAAAGTTGTGGAATGAAAATAAGTTCATTGTTTCTATGACAACAGCTGTGATATTACATTTGTGTCACAGGACTGTACAGTCTTTAACAGAAAGAATGACAAGACCCCATACTCCAGTCAAAATCAAATGAGACTGCAACATTACAGAGGCCTTGGTAGGTTGTGGTAGTCTTCATGGTATCAGGTTGTAAGAGGAATAAGATTTTCTTGGAAGTTATTTTCTGTCAGATCAGTTTATGCTGATGGAAAAGCTGCAACTTTGCTGTCCAGAATGCCTTGATCAGCCATGGTCAATGTTTAGATCAGCCTTTTCTTTGTTCTGGTAGAGGGGTGAAGGCACCTAGTTGCTCCTGTTTTTATAGAGGTGTTGCTTAATTTTTTTTAGCAGAGGCATGCTGAGAGCTGTCCCAGTGAGACTAGCTGCAAATGAGTGCCTCACATTTCAGTTTGATTAAACTAAAGCAAGAAAGATGGGTTTTTTCACCACCTTAATCCCTCATGAGCTATTAGATACAGAAACTATCACACCTTAATGATGCCGGAAGCTGGCATTATAGCTGGCGTCCTTAAGCTATAAGATTCTCAGAGCGCTAACAGATGCTCTGTCAGGAGATGCTTATATTGACACTACTTAAACTATGTTTAAATTAATAAGTAGTAGGGTGTCAGAGGAGCAAGAAGGCAAAATTGGAGAGGACAACATTAGATATGAAGAGACTCTACGTGGTTGAGAAAGAACCAATATTTGTAATGATTTACTTTGATGTTTTGGGGTTTTCTTTTTGAACAAATATGTTTTTGCTACAATAGGAGGGCTCAAACTCTGTGGACATGGAGTTTGATAGCAGTTGATTTTCACAAGTATCATATGCGCATGTACAGGCTACTGCTGGCCATAATTCAGATTTTCCCCTGTGCATTTTACAATTACCCAAATATCTCTAAAGTTGTTACTAACAAAAACATTCTCTAAAAAAAAAAAAAAAAAATAAAAAAAAA
>VXBL01009843.1:580497-631565 GCA_013400195.1 Aramus guarauna
TAAAAAAAAAAAATCCAAAGTGACAAGATTTTTCAGGGGGTTGGTTTGTTTGTTTGTGTTTGTTTTTGTTTTTTGGACTGGAAAAAAAAATGTTCCAGTCAAAAATTGTCAACCAGCTGTAGCAACACATTCATATATAAAAATTACACCTGGACACTTATGAGATTCAAGTGTCTGAGCCATGAAATGAGAATAGGTTGGACAATGTACTGAAATTTATCTTCTGGAGTAATCTACAGGAAGAAAGACCTTCAGTAATTACCAATTAAAAGAAGGACTGATAGTATGTCATCAGGAAGATAAACCCCAGTGATTTTGTTCTAAAACTCTTCCTTCCTGTCTGCCTCCTCTAATTTAATCTTTTCTTCTACTTTTCTGTCTCATTGCAATGTTGTTTAGTTACTGCTTTTGCTGGCTCTGCACACACAGCACAAGGCTAGTAAGTGCTCCTTCTGGCTATTCAAAGGGGCAAAGCACAGCTATAAAAACATTTACTAAATGATTAGTTAACACCCCTTTTTTTTTTCTCCAGAGACCACTGTAATCTTACCTGAGGCTAGCAGGTACTTGCCTGTTGTCCCCATTCTGTGTGAGTAGAAGGCAAATAAACAAATGGTTTAGGAAAAACTTTGATCTGCAGATCATTTCAAGCAGCAACTCAATATACTTAGGGGACTTGTTCTTTTCCTTTAGGGAATCAACTCTATACCCTTTCAAAGCCTCTGTGTATGGTAAGAGTTGAGCTGAAGTCTAAGAAAGGTAAGACCTAGCTATTTTTCTTTCACAGGAACTCTTTTTTTTTTTTTTCCGTGCTCTGATCAGCACAATGCAGAAGTGTGGGGGGAAAATAAGCAAAAATGATTTGGCAAGGCATACTCACCACAACTCAAATTGTTTTCTGCTTTCAGTGCTGAAGTTGGAATACTCCAGAATTCATTTTCCCAGTCTACAATGTTTCCTTTCACATCGCAGCTGAGGTTGGCCAGTGTTTGCGCATTCATGGTGAAATTCCAGAGGCGGAAGTTGTAAATGTCCCCATTTAGAGAGCTCACTTCATTGCTGTTAGAGCCCAGCACCAGCCTCCCATTTCCAGGGATAACTTTGCCAAAGATACCCGGACAGTACACTATATGATAGGTGCTTTTGGCATATATACCTATACTGCCTGAGAAGCTATCTCCTACAACACAGAGCTGTTGAAAGGTTCCCGTGAAAAACTCTGCATTTCGGGGCAATGCATTCTCAAGAATGCACTGCGTGCCTGAGATGGACAGGAAATGGCCCTTTGTGGTCTTCCCAAAGCTGAAGAATTCTGTTGACAGCGCATCGGTGTAGGAGAAAACCTTCCAGTCGTCGTTGTCATCGCTGCTGCCCTTGGTAGCTTCAAAGCAGAGCGTAAACTGGCTAAGATCTGGCACTGACACAGTCTCTGCCACAGACACAGCATCGACATCAGGAACCTGGGGAATGATGACTTTCTGATTCCTCAGAGACACAGCAACTAGAAGCAAAAGCAGAAAAATAAATTAACAACAACAACAACAACAAATCATCACATAGAAATAAAGGCAGCAAGGGTTAAAGTAACATTCCTTAAATCAAACATTCATCGGGTGGTTTTTATCACTGTAATATAACAACAGCACACACGAAGGGGAATTTGGCTTAGTGCACTCAGCTGAAAATATGCAGAGTTCCTTTTCAACAGCATGGAGACTGCTGAGCTACACACAGTTAACAACCCCTCAAGTTGCATTAAGAGCAATTAGGATATATTACGTACTAACTTCCAACTCTGCCTCAGTTCATTTTATAAAAATTGCTACTCATTCATCTAGTAAGGGTGCATTAGGCAATGGAATAAACCAGCTATTTGAAAAACACAGTATGACTTGCTTTTAATATATATTATTTTAATTACTTGTCTGCATTACACCAATGAAGTTCAGGCCTTGGTTCTTTTAAATATCGCAAGAGAAGAAAGCCCCCACTACATTCCTTGGCAGACTGAAGACTTTCATTCCTGAATTCAGCTAGCGGGTTTCTGCAAAGCATTAGGCATCTTCTTATTTTGTCCCCAGCAGCCTTCTGGTTGAATACTGCAGTCGTGTGTTTATGAATATTTATATTCGAGTTGCTCACTCTTTGCTAATATTTGGGTCAGCAGTTTTGGATTTTGCACAAGTGTCTAGAAATGACTAGTCCTCTTGCAAATATGCACTGCAGTAAGGGGATTTAGGCATGGGCATAATTACTCTGTCTCTAATCGTTATGAAGTGTTCTCATTTGCACTGGCAAAATGGCAGTCACCAAATGTGAAAAACAGTATCACAGGACATACGCTTTTTCCCCATGGGTATACTAAAGACAATTCACTCCACTTTGGAGGACATTATTTTTCAAAATAAAGTGTCAATATACACAGTTCTATTGGCGTACTTATGGCAGCAAAATTATTCTAGCAAATTTCTTCACAGAAAGAAGTTTCAGGTTGTCAGTCACGCAAAGGCATCAAAGTCAACAAGCCCAGACCGCAGCAGCCCTTGATTTCACTTCTAGCTCCGCAGTTCTGTGGCAGACTCCAGCAAAGGTCTGCTACCTCTTTTACACATTTCCACAGAGCATATGCTGGAAGTGAAACCGTTTGTTGCTAGACCTGATGAATAACTACCACAGCAGTTACTCCCTAGTCTCCCTTGGGATTTTTAAGTGATGCCATAACATACATTTATTAGTACACCTGTTCCCTTCTCAGAATGAAATAAAAACCTTTGAATATGAGAGGGTGAGACATGAGGGAAGGGTGTCTGTCGTGCCACACTCAGGAAAAGACAGATACCTGGGGTATAAGGATTCTGTGTAGTCAGTGGTATTGCAATTTCCCTTTGCCAGCTGCTTGCAAAGACTCAGCTCCCAACTACCATATTTGGATATACACAAAGGCATAAATTGGCCAATGTATTACATAGTAAAATAACATAAAGCATTGCACATTATCTGCCAACCCAGCAACTGGAGAATGGGAGGGAAGAGAGAAAAATACTGGGCTTTTATAGTTACTGGATTTACTTCATAGATTTTTTTTTTTTCTTCCCAAGGGCAAAAATATGTTGTAACAATTTTATAGATAGAAAATGTGTTCAACTCTCCATTGAAAACAGGGACCTTTTTTTTTTTTTTTTTTTTTTTTTTTTTGTGGGTTAATTATACTGTAACCTTCTTTACGTAACATGGAAAGTGTTCCAGAAGAAGTATAAGGATTCAAGACTTGAAAAAGAAGAAAGCTCATTCATATGAGCACTGGCCAGTCTGTGTTAGGGTGGTCAGGATTGTTCTGGACCACCTGGTCACATTTAAACAGCATAAGAAGAGAAATAACCAGGGAGGATCTTGCTCTGGTACCAAACAAGTCTACTCAACTTTACTATACTCATCTGACAGATTTAACCACTGGCACCTTCCCCTGAAAGGACAAAACTGACAAGTATTTTTGTCCATGTGGAGAAAACAGAATCCTGCCATCGACATTAAGTGCAGATCTCTTTCCTGGTGACTGTTGCACAGCCAGTCATCACATTGATGAATTTCTGATGTTAGTATCAAAGAAACGAGTTATTCTCTGAGGAAGTATATACATATATTGTTGGAACACTCATCCAAGTGTTTAGACTACTTTCAGAATGATGTTAAACCGTTTCTGTTAGGAAGACAACTAAATTACCATGAACAAGGGCTTTTTTGGACACATTGCTATTTACTCATGAAGAATATACAAAAGTCTTGGCAGCCCGGACACAGCAGGAGTGACCAGCAACAGCAGCTCACTGTTCTGAGATCCACATCTGCTTTTACAGGAGTGCTGGGATGGCACGAAGCCTGCCTTTGCTGCTTTTCAGGGCCCCTAGCTTATTTGCAGCTCACTCTCTCACATCTCATACACCTATAAGGGAGCCAGGAGTCTCTATATTGTATTTTACAATCCTTTGCAGGGAAAACTCTTTCCTAGCAGTTGATGGGCTTTTCAGCATGGTTCAGTGCTTGAGTGGTGGCTTCTGCTGTTCCTGGCTTCACTTCTTTCATCTGCCCTTTCACTGATGCTGGAAGAAATGCATCCACTTTAACGAGGTCTGCAAAAGTCTACATACCAAATACCTGTCTGAGAGGTTTTTTGTTACTACAGCACTGAATTGTGCTTTTAAGCTGGGCTACTGCAGTACTACTCAACTGCGTGCTAATTTTACATGACACTGTCTGAAGCATTTCTGTGCTAACAGAGGTCTGTTGTGTCTCCTTCCTCTCCTTTTGGTGACTGACTGACTTCTACTCACCAGGCGAGCTATTACTTATGCAGTTAACTATTACTAGAAAATTATTTAACACACCAGATCTTCACCTGATGTAAATTGACATAATTCCCCTAAGAGTAGCAAAGCTGCATTCGTTTACTGCAGCTGAGGACATGGCCCATCCATCTGCTGTTGGTGTGTTGCAGGAGGTGACAACCAGGAAAGCCAACTTTTGTGCAGGTGGCCAACTTGTTATAGATAACAAGACATGCTCTGTGAAACTCAGTTTGAAACTGCTCTTACATAAAACTGAGCAGTCACAAAAAAAAAAAGCTGTTCTATTCTCAGCTAATTCCCTCCCAAAATTCACTTGCTGTCTTATATTTGTCTTTCCACACAAATATTTTGTCCTGTGTACATATTGTATATTAGGACATACCATTAAGGTCTTTTTAAATGTCATTTCTAGATAGCAAATTGCCGTGTGTCTTTGAACAGTTCTTTACAACTTTGCATTACTTTGTGAAGTTCAAAATTGAACAAACTATGTGATTTTATTATTTATATATGATCATTTCTGAGAAATGAAGGAAAATGTGACTACAACACTGTTCCCCTTGCTCTGGGAGAAATTAATGATTTTGCCCAGGTATCGTGTTCGTAGTAGTAACCACATGTCAGCTTTACAAAGGAGCTTTGAAACTCCACTGGGTACCTGAAGTGAGGGGGTGTGCAATGTCTCTGACGGCTTTGGGAACTCTTTGCAAGGACAGAAGAGCGTCGCACTGGTATCTGCTGTGCAGATGCATCTTAATTTCAGTGTGTGCATGCGTTGATGTCCCATTGTCTACAGGCTTTTATGACTTGCAGGGAAAGCAGTATGTTATCATCCCTTTACCAAGCCCCTTTGCTGTATCCATTGCCAGGTTAAATGTTGCCATGATCTTCTGAACTCAATGTAATTGCATAGCTGTGGGCAATGGGCAGAATATAGTTGTAATCTGCCCTAGATGCATGCAGACAGTTCTCCTGGTATCCACGGTAAAAAACAAGATATCAGGTTAGAGTTACAGATTTGGAGCAGTGAAACAAAATTCAGCAACCTTAGTCTAGATGCTTAACAATGAGCTTTAGCATAGAGCATCTGAGCTAATATATATATGTGAAACATTAAAATATGAGTCACTGGTGAAGGTCGCTAATACCTTTAGTCACACTGGGCAGTAGTTGTCTTACTCAAAATGAAAGGATATCTTCCAAGACTATTTAATTTTAATGGTGCTATCCATGAATGTAAGGTACTATTCAATTTGTCATGGAAGTAATTATTTTTGTTTTCATAAAAATACAATACCTATAGGTATATATATACAAATTGTTTCCTGACTACATCTGTGGACCTTTCCTCTCCTCCTCATTTAACACACCTGAGGGCAACACTGCATCTTTCAATTTGAGTTGTAAGTCACCTTGTCTCTTATAGTCATACATAAACATTAAAATATTAAAGAAGAATAAAGGAATAAATCATTTTGCATAATCTGATTGCATATCATTTTTTTATGATCCACTTGATTTGACAGCTTCTTACAACACAGCAAGAGTTGCTATTCTCAAATAGAGAAACCTTTCAGAAAATTTGCTTCGACTTTCAGAAATGAATGGGTGCTCCTAGAACTGTTACTACATTCATTTCGTCAGCATGAAAGGACCCCGGTGGAAAGAAGTATTTTTAGTTCTTCTGATATGACGTTACCTTTTTTTGTTTTCAGAACTGCACACAAATTTTGCTGGGATAATCAGGACTACTTTTGTCTTATAATTCCTGGGGGTTACTATCTTATTTTAAAATATTATATGTATAATAAATATTTAAAAAAAAAAAAATCATGAGGAAGATGTGCTTGTGACTGAAGAGATAACTGCAAACCTCCCTGCTCTGTGTTTCTACAGCAGCCAGTCAACCAACAGAATGTAAGTGTGCTACAATAATATAAATGTTTGATGCAATACTAATATTTGGTGTGTGACTTACAAAAAGAAAGGCTACTGAGAGCATGCAACTATAAACTATAACCCTGAAGTGGAATGCACGGTGGGTGGCATATGGGGCCTGTAAGTGATCATCCTAATGCCCTCCGTTACCTCGCTGCCCTTTACGCTCATGTGAGAGCAACCTCTTATTAATGCCTTAAACAACAAAACAAACATCAGTCACCCCTTATTTGTACCCTCATCTTCTAGGGGGAAAAGCACGAGTGTCTTTTTTCCTTTTTTTTTTTTTTTTTGCAGTTGTTGGGCTTTTTAAAATTCAAGCATTGCTAATGACTTAAGGAAGGGAAAGAAAGGTCAAGGAACTGCAATGAAAAGTAGCCATTTCGCAGTGCCAGTTCATCCCTGGGAGTTTGTTCCACACTCTGGAAGAACCCCTGGGAAGTTCTGCCTTCTGCACAACTCCTCCTCACTGTTGGGCATTTCACTGGGCCAGAGGTCCGGGCTGGCCTTATTTCTGGCTCAGCTGAATTCCCTCTTATGCTCTCCTTAAGATTTCTATGTCCCTCTGCAGGTACGCTGACCTGAAGGACTGGTATCCTGTCTCCAAATCCTCTGGCATAAATCTGCAGGGAGAGGCATTATTAGGCCTAAAATCTTGCATATGAAAACTTTTTCTAACACGCTTGATGTCATGTCTCAGAAGAAAATAATTTATTTTCATTGAAAGAAAAATAAATTAGTTAAACGTACAAGAGAACTCTGTAGTTTTACTCTGCAGCCTCCCCATCTTTTCCCTTCCCATGGAGGGCTTGATTCCTTTGGGAAGTGTCATTCTAATCCTTATAGGACCGTCCTTCTAACATCTGTAAGAGGGATGAAATGCTTTGGGTTTACTTACTTCGTACATAGCTGGCATTAAAACCTTTCTTTTGGATACTGAAGTCACTTTTAAATGACACAATCATTTCATTTCCAGTGGAGTTATAGGATAATCCTTTGGCAGTAATGCCACAAAGGTTCATTGGACTTTCCCCATTGTCTAATGTCAGTGAATCATAAATGCATCCTGGAGCTTCTTCAATGTCAAAATCAATAAATGTTAGCTGTATGATGAATCCATGAGGTGCTCGGATGACCCACTTGCATGCTTGGCTGTTGGGATAATCACTGGGGAAGCACGGAGAAGTGAAAACTCCAGAAGGGTCAGTTAGCACGATCCGGCAGTCATAGCATCCGTAAGCTGGCAACAGAAACACAGAAAGGCTGGAGGTCAGGAAGAGAGATAACTTAACAGGAAAGTAGTCATCAACACAGTAACTATTTCTATACAGAAAAACATTAACAGAGATAGGAGAAAAAAGGCAGAAAAAGGCCTGCTTTGTAGTGGGCAAAATGCTGCAGGAATAGCACAGCAAAAGAATATTCTTTGATATGAGAAATCCTACACAAAAGAAATAGAAATTATACTGCTAAATATTAATCTGTGCATGCAATATATATCTGCTATGTATATTGACAAAGGCAAAGCAAAAGCAACATTTTTGGTTTCAGAAAGGCAAACGAATTCTTAAACTGCAACTTCTAAACAGATGACTGGTATCATTTACATTTTTTGGCTGCTGGTCTGGTGCTGACTGGTGGCTATTCCAGCAGCGCTGCACCATGCTATTGTTTCCAGTGGAATGTCCCTGGAATGCAGCAGCACAAGAGATGGGTTGAAGAGCAGCAGAAGTGGCAGCTCTGCAGAGTTCTCGAAGGTTAGTCATCAGCATTTCCGGCAAATGTCATCCACATCACCCAGAAGGGTGGCAGCGAGCTACTGCCTTTTGAATCAACAGCAGATTACTGCACTCTTCCCATGCTGACTCAGCTCCATTGACATATTTGTGGCAGGCAGGCCCCAAGAAATTCTTCTCCTATTCCTCATACCCCTTTGCTCACCTGCTGTGCTTATCCAAGAGAATTTCAAACCCAGTTAGTCCCCAGGTTTGCGTTTCTTGGTTGGTTTGCATTTGCTCGCTTATCATATGTTTACTTAGTGTATTATATGATATAATTACCATAAACTGCCTGCTGCTAAAATCTGTAACAATTTGCCAAAGCAGCGCTGAACAAACTAGGTGGGAATGGAACTGAACAGATGAGGTGGGAACTGAATATTGCCAATAGATAACCAAAGAAACTAACTGGCACATTTATGCTAAATTAATTTGTAAACATTTCATTAGCCACAATCCTGTGTCAAGTACTACAAGTATGAAAAAAATAGGACAACGTGAACATGCATTATTAGTTGCCCAAGCTAAAAGCAACTAAAAAGTTGTCAAGTGTAAACTACGTATGGACTAGCTATAGAATAGGAATGAACACAACAAACTTCTCCAAAGAGCCCTTGATGTTTCTTTCCACTGCTTGGGTCCTGATATTGTTCAGTCACGTTCAACTGGTGTTTGCCCTAAATAAACGGAACCTGAACCTGCGAAGTGGCATGGCAAAAAAAGAAGGAGTTTACACCTGCAGGGAGAATTGCAAGGTGTATTTTAGAGTTTTTATAATTTTTATTTGCAAATCACGAATTCATACGGCCTCAAAGAGGTAGAGAGACTAGTAATTAATTGGGCTCTCAGAGTGGAATACAGGTTGGTTATATTAGAAAAGATCAATGGGATGCTTATTTGTTCAAATGAGGAAAAAAAAAAGATTGTCTGAAAGATTTGCAGGTGGCTTTAGGAAGAAGTGGCACTCATGACATCGGAAAATGATCTGTGTAGTACAAACAGGAGCCTGTCCACTCTTAATTTCTTTTTACATGCTCACCTGCCCTGAAACCCTGCGGTTCCCTTTATGAACCAGAGCGGGAATATTTACTTATTAGTACAGTGACTATAAATCCTGCAGTTGTACAAACAGATGATGGCTTTGCCCAGTGGGTTTTACAGATAGACATCAGTTTTCAGAGAACCACCCTAGATTGAGAGGGGGAGGAACAGGAAGAGCACGGTCTAAACCAGAAGCCACCGCAGCCTCCTAGTCCAGGGCGAGTGAGCCTCTACAGGGCAGAGCAGCTGTAAGACGGCTCCAGCTGGGAGGCTCCGTGATTCACGCTCCTGCCTTCGGTATTGCTAGGATGAGGGCTACAGGGGCTGAGGATTTGGCAGGGTGCCGCACCCACTCTCCTACTCATTCTTGTCAGATAAATAAATGACGCAGAGCTATCTATCTGGGCAGCTGAAAGCTTTGCCTGTGTACCCAGATGGACCCGAAGCCAGAGACTAAGCTGTTAAGTGATGTAAATACATATAGGAATATATTGGTGTTAATGTACGCTCATTCAGCCTTGGACACCTAAAGTAAATCTTAAGGCCATTATAAAACAATGCTGAACCAGAAAAAAATATGCCGCTTGTCAGTAAAAGTGTATCTCAAATTGGTAGAATATTACATTCAACCTGAGACTGGAAAAGTCAAATTTGGCCATCAGAAAGAACAGACATTCTTAAGAGAAGCCTGCCTTTATTGATTCTGTTGATCACCATCAGTCAAAACAGGACTCAGCTCTTCTATTTATCTCCCTCTTGAGTATTTATCATTGTTTCTATGCCGTGTAAAAAAAAGTCAGTGCACATAACAAAAAATACTTCATGACTGCTGTCTGTCACTGTAAATACTAAAGCATAAATTTATATTATTGGTTTTTTACTCATTTAATCTTTTCACTAGCATATTCTCATTTTATCATATCCATATTGTTTTGTTGGCTTTACAGAACTAACTCAAAAAAACAGCCCCTAAATTTAGGTAGGAAAATAAGTGCTCAAAACTTTACATACACAGAAGAAACAGATTTGGCGAGCAAAATAGTTTACTTTTTTGAAGTGGGTTGGCTCCATTCTGGCATAGTAGCTATTCTGTCCATGACTGCAATTTGAAGGAGAAATATCCTGTTTTCATGCAAATGTCCACAGTAGTAAGTAAAAAGAAAAGAAAACAAACAACAAAACTATATATAAACAGAATGGTTTTGAATGGAACTTTTTCCACAGCTTCTCATGAGACAGTTATTTTTCTATAAACACCACCTATTTTACTCATTAAAGAGAAAAACTGCTGTGGCAACCTTAGGCTGTCAGCCAAAGCTGAGAGATATTTTGCAATCCCATTGGCTCAGAGCAGCTCTGAACTGTGGATATTGAATACTTGTTGCAATACACAACACAAACTTTTCTACAAGCAGTCTGAGATACATTAGTGGTCTTAATGGGAACAGATTTAGGTATGATATTCTTGGTCAGGAACCCCAGATACTCAGAATCTGCTTGTCAAGTATTTTTTATCACCCTAGGCCATAGGAAATATATTTTATTTAATAAACGCCTTCATCTTTTCTCCCTCTCTTCTCTTTCCCAAACCAAAATAAACACCCTCCCCATTTAGTGAAATCAAGCACTTAATATCAACATTTCCTAAATTGAAAGTTTCACTGGGCAATTCATTTGTCTCCATCATGAGAATATCCTGGAATATGGTTTTTATGTCACAATTATTTTTATTTTTTTTCTGCGAGACTCATACTTCCTGTAATAAAAGAATAATTAAGTATTTAGTATGACACTTCAACACTATACTAAAAAGAAAAATCAATAAATTCCTCTGGAGTATGTTAGAGCTTTCAGCACAGTTATCTAAGTGATTCACAAATGTTAATTGACTTCAGAAGGGCAATTGACTGTAGGGAAAATGGCTTTTTCCCTCCTATCATGCCCATTTTATAAGGATAAAGTTAGGCATGGAGATAATGGGCAAAAATGGCAAAAGTTTCCATGGATTTTGGGTTCCTAATCTAAGAAATGAGAGTACTGATTTTCCTTAACTGCTTAGCATTTGTACAGGGTTTTATATGTCCAAAGCACACTATCAATGACTTTAAACTGCAGCTGGGAAAGCAGTCTGCCAATCTGGCCCACTGTAGAAAATGAGTACTTAGTGGCCAATGGAAAATTTTGGTCAAAGCAATTTGGCCATCTTTAATAGGAACTTATCGGTAAAGGCAGGGATAGCATCCCGTTCTCATGGTTGCCAAGTTTCCTAACCATGAGACCATTCCCTCTCTTCTATGAGTCTCCTGCCTATTACACATATATACCTTTTAATCTCTGTGAAGAGGAAAGTACCCTATACTAGTCTTTCCCACATCATATGAATCATCTGAAGACCATCCTAAAACTAAGGGGCTACAGGAAACAGCACATGACTCATTAAAGATTGCACAGGCATGCGCACATGCAAGCCTCATATCTATCCTATGGAACAAAGTTAATCACCCTGCTTGTCCTGTCTACTGATTTTGTCTCTTTAGAGTCCCAGCACAGAATTCCACCACTTGAACTCATGAAGACAGCTGTAGGCAATAAGATACACAATCTGAAGGTGACTTCCTCAAGCCATTTGTGGGCTGTTGAAGTCCCAAGTCAGACCCAGAGCTACAATGTTGAACTGCAGATTTGGGCAGGAAATATTCTGTAACCAGTGTTGTCCCATATGCCTGTACTTCTCTTTTTTTTTTTTTTTTTTTTTTTTTTTATTTCTTCTTACATGACTAACACATTCCAGCACTGGCCTCCAAAATCTGTGCTAATATGTATATTTTCCTCCAGCTCCTCACACTTCTCTATTTCTCTCCATTGTCACATTTTTCCCCAAAAACCTCTTCTTTTGCCCTATTATACTCTGCACTCCTTTGTCAGGCATGAGTTTTGACTTCTGCCTCTCCACCTGCTTTCATTTCTGCACTTACCCAACATTGGATAAATGCTGGACAACAAATTTTGTTTGGCCAAGAAATTTTTTTAAAACAGCAAAATCAATCCAGCTTGGGAAACTGCCGATTTCAGCCCTAAAGACCTAAAGTTCATGAAAGTTCAGATCAAAAGAAAACAGAGTCTCTGGGGAAAAATGTCTGCGCTTGCAATTCATGCATTATCCAGTTTGTTTTCACACTAAGTTACACCTTACATTGGGTTTTGCTTTTTCCAGCTGTAGCATGCAGCTGGCCTTCTGTACAGCATTTTCCACCTGACAGAAGTGTAAATGACTACACAGGCGTAGGCAGCAGCACTGGATACCAATGATAGCTGGTGTGGGTTGAATTAACATTACTGGTATTTTTTTAAAATCCATTAAAAGTCTCTCTCATAAAAGTAAGATAGAATGCTGCTGGATTCCATTTTGGCATGAAAATTATCTCTACTTCTCCCTGTAGAGAATACAACTTTCATATGAAAATATCCTGAAATAAACCTATGTAGCTCTGGGATTGAATTTTCAGAAAACAAAACAAGTTTATGTTAACTCTGGTCTTATTCAAGTGAACAATAAAATCTCCCCTGCCTGACAGAATTAGACCAATCCTAAACCACAGAAAATCTTAGCTACAGGTACCTAGCACTTTAGACATAAAAAAGCAGTACAGAATTAATTATAATTTTCTTACACATCTGAGAACCTTTAAGCCCTTTATGTACATTTGAAAAAGTAGCACTTAGAAGGATGGTCATTTTGAACTGAGAGAAGCACTGGGAAGTTACATGACACAGGCACTTGCAAGCATGTGACAAAGCCCAAAATAGAAGTGAAACCTAACAATCTTTTACTGTGACAGCATGAAAAATTACCTATTTTGACGAACATTAGGCAAGAAAAAGTCTTGCTTTATAATAAGTAATTAATTGTTGGTTGTTGAGGGTGTTTTTTTTCATTTATTCCTAGGACGCCATAACAGAGATCTGGCCAAACATTAGGTTAAATGTATTTATGACTCCAAATAGATGGGTGAATGAGGTCAGCAATGGGCACACCTGCAGACAAGTAAGAGGAAGGGCCAAACCACCAAGATGTGGGTGGGCTGGAATGGCTACAGAACAAACAAACCCTTGTTACTCCAACGAGACACCAGCACTAAACCTAGAACAGCTATGACATGCAAAGGCTTCAACAGTAGTTTATCTTCACTGTAAACAAACAATTTTGGATGTAAAGGGGATGTGTAGATCTACAGGAATACCTATACACAAAATGTGAATATATTAATTGTAAAGAAGTGTCGTGGCATTCACACTGGACATAAAGCAGTGTTTTGCTTACTCACTTATAAGTTAGTTATAAGATAAGACCTATACAAATTTTTATGCAAAACATTAAGCATAGCACTCTTCTGGAGCCTCTGCATACCAAACCACGTTGTCTGCTCTCTGCACAACCCACAATTTGATCAAATTCTGTCTGAGAAAGTGCAAATGAGGAGGTGTAGCAGGTTTATTTTTGCTTCTTTATTTACATTCCAAATAGTAGAAGCTGTTTGATCTTCCAAGAAGATCCTTATTTTGCTACAGTATGCTGTCCCTGATAAAAATTACTATACACAACATATAATTTAATGTTAGCATGCATTGTAATCCTCAAATTAAACAGATGATCATATTTCTAAGTATTTAAACATACAAATTTAAAGAAAAGGAACAAAAAATAAAGGGGGGGAACAACAAAAAGGGATTATCTCTGCAATAAATAGAAGGGAAGTAAGACTCTCATCCTGACGTGTATAAAAGTTTGTCCCTGCCCATACAATGTTACAGGGCTGAGGTCTACCGACCTCATATGACTGTGATTGTGTATAAATATAAATGTCCCCTGATTTGTAATGATAACCTAGAACCGTTTCTTCTTCGGCATTTCTACAGTGTGCGCAGCCCTAAATTCACAAAATTCTCGAGCGAATCCTAAAATCTCACAGATATGATTTGGATTTAAGCACGGACTTAAAATTCAGCAACGGTTTAAAGTCCTATGCTGCACAACGATGCCTTTGAACCCTGTATTTGAAGCTTTACAGCCCCCATCTTCAGCCTTGCAGCCCCCTCGAGGCAGAAGGGGAGGGCGTGACTCCGTATCTGCTGCCGTATGAAGACTACCGGGGAGGCACGGTGCAGACCCGAGCAGTGAGGAAGGCTGTGCCACCCTCTCTCGTTCTGATCATTTGCTTTTCGTTTTAAGGAAAGGAGTAATAACTGGACCAACGCATGCGAACACCCATTCAGGGAGAGAGATCCACTCTCAGATACTCGGGTGGCATACGGAAAGTTGGTAACCGTGTGATTAAATAATTAACATGAACCATTTTACATCTGGCCTAATGTCCACACAGCAATCCATACTCTTCCTTCCTTTCCTTGCCAACCCATTAGGCATATTCTGAATTCCCAAGTTGCTGACTGGATTTTGGGAGAGTGAGATGTTGATCTTTTATATCAAACTGTCAAAGAAATAGTTCCTTCCAATCTTTGAATTTGCTTCCCAAATTACACTTTCTGCCTAAAAGACCAGGAAAGGCAAGGTTTAATTCTAATTTAGTAATGAACTTTCTAAAAATGTCACCCGCCCTCCCCACTTAAAAATAGAAACATTATTCCTCTGGGTAAAGTTCAAACCCATCCCATCACTCTGTATTAGTAGGATGTTATATTAACTTCCAGCTCTGCAAAGGCATCAGTAGCAGGATTTGACACCGGACAACTTGTCTGTGGAGAAATATATTTCAGCTCACCTTTTTTTTTTTTTTTTTTTTTTTTGGGGGGGGGGGGCAGGGGGTGTTAAATTTCTCCAAACACCAAATAGTTAAACTGCTGGTCACTAAAATACCTGGCAGTGTAGTGTAGGTTATCAAAAAATGAAACTCAGTACAGTTTAAATGATTCCTAAAATATTTATTTATATGAATAGGTGTAAAATATATAGAACGCCCAACAGGTAAACATTACCAGTTTTTATGTGAAACCACCTGCATAAACTCACCAGTAATATAACCAGCATAATTCAAAAAATAAGAGTCTTATAAGCTTTATGTGAGTGAAATTTTACATTATCCTACTTAAAATGGCGACACATAATGAAATGCATTTTACCCAGCATGAGTATAATAAAGATGCAATTAGGAAGAATCTTTCATCTCTGTGTTATTCTTAGTTTGCAAATGTGACTGTTTTTGTTGATTTGTAAGAAAACACTATTTTAAGCACTATTAAAAACTCAGTCCAGACTGAGTTTTTTGCATCATTCCCATTGTGTCATCTGCATAGTAGTCCTTGTACCCAGCAAGAATTTAAAGCCTCCATATTCCTGACTGGAAATAGCACATAACCCTGGCAGAGCCTTTTATAATTCAATGAAAGACAAGACTGTGCTCTCACAAAATAATTCAACAATTGGGTTTTGGCCACTGAAAGCAGGAGACAAAGAGAGTACTATGCCCTGGCTAGTCATATCAGCTTGCCTCGCATCTTCTTTTGCTGATGCATTATGACCTGCAGCATATGCTTTAAATGGCTGAACCAGTTGGTGCACCTGAGAATAATTGAACTGTAGAAAAAAATCTCCTCACAGGCTAATATATAGGCATATATGAAAGTGTAACTGTTGTCTGTGAAGTCACTTATTATTCCTGCTTTCTGTTGCTCTAACCCTTATTGCTTATCAGACTATTAACAAATTATATTTTTCATCACATGGAATTAGAAGTGGTTATTTTCTCTTTTTTGTGAGACAAGAACAAGGCCCTTAATTACTGAAATTATATGTGGCAAATTGAAAACTGATAAAAGACAATATTTTCTCTTATGTTACAACATCAGCCCGTGGAACTCTGACCTGAAAAGTATCAAAGCAAGGAGCACAAAACTCAGAAACCCAACAGACATTTTTCTCAGTATCTAATAAGACCTCTGAATCCCTCCAGATATATAATAATTGATAAGATGAGACATAATTGTAAGGAATTGTAAACCTCATGACTTGTGCTTGAAACTAATCTCAGCCAACTGATCAGGAACAGTATCAATAGCCTCACCGTGACGGCGACCATGATCCCAGGCTCCGGGACTCAACTGTTGTACGGCCACAGCATGAGGCCAGCCCAAAGCCGCTCGGGCCAGCCCAAAAACCTCTTCTCCAAACCCTTCCTGGGCGTGGTCAGGGACCATTCCCAACACGCAATCTGAATACAGGTACCCTGATTTTTATAACCGTGTGCGCATTTGGGACACGGCATGAGGTGGTCTCTGAGGCAGAGAACGGCCCTGGGCACGTCTCATTTACTGGAATAGAGGTGACCAGTGCACGCATGGGAAAGGGAAAGCAGCCATGCAAGGCAGAGCACAAGGCCCTATCTTGTGTATCTTACACAGGAGCCAATACAGCCGTTCTCGCTAGTTTTGGTGGTTCAAACACCATGCGTAAATCCGGGAGAAACAGGTGGTTGTACATCCTGTTTCTAACATGATAATCAAAATTATATTTCAGGATACACTTGAGGTGAGTAACTGCAATAATGTACCAAAAATTCAGGAAGAGCAAAGCTTAATATTCAAATCTGTGGTTAAGATTAGAAAAGCAGAGAATAGTAAATTACTGACTCAGGAAGCATTTACCATGAACACAGGCAGTAACAAGCTACTACTAAACCCAGCAGCAGACTTTTCACTAAAACCAAAACAGAAGAAACTGATCTACACTTCCTCATGATACAACCGTATGACATGGTCCTACACCAAGAGAGATTTTGGTTTTTGTTTTCTCATAAATAAATATATAAACCACAGTGCGGTTCTTAAAGGACACAGATGGATTAGAACTTTACACCAATTTAGGGCGTACTGTTCATACGTGGGCCGCTGAGACTTTGGACAGGAAATTTCAGGGAACTGACCTCTTGACTTCTCAAGACTAGCATCCTAAACAGCCCTTAGACAGAGTCATCCAAGTATTGACATTATCAGCATTTGTTACACACCAGATCTCCAAAACCTTGTGATAGCCCTGGAAAGATCAGACCTGATGTTCTTCACTCTCTCGGAGTGGGATGCTAGCACGATACAGAGACCATTAGTAATTCAGTGCATTTCCAGATATCCCATACCTCCCCCAGGTTCCATTTTACACTGGAATTCAGTAGGTATTTATTTCTCTTGGGTTACTATTGCCACTAAAAGCTTTGACCCGTCTTGATCTCTCTAGCACAAATATCCTACACCTCCTGAAGCAACTGACTTTATCACAGCAGTGACTCCAGCAGGTTTTGATTGATCTGGGAAATTGAGGGAACCAGCTACAATAGAAGAAAATATGTTCAGAGCCAGGGTGGGGGCCCTGCACTGCCTGTTTCCCCTTAGTTGTTTGGTTTTCTGCCAATGAAAATGGAAGGGGAAACAAACACACTGACTGGGTAAATCTGCCCTGACCCATACGAGTGGAGTTCACACTGTAGACACAGTTATGAATTTCCCCCAGAGGGAGGGGGTAATGTGAAAATCCTGTGTTACACCCATTGTAACTTAAGAATATTTTCATTGGCATTCCTCTGATAATCTTATAAAAATAACAGAATTGACTCGCTAGTTTTGGCCTGAGTTGGATTTTTTCTTTTTTTTTCCACAAAGTAGCAGTAGTTTGGGACAAAGAGTGGTATTGACAGTTCAGTTTAGATATGCTGGTGAAAAAAGTATTAACTAGTAAGTATATGGGCTAATACAATAAGCACATAAGCTAACACATGTCAGTAAAGAGAAATTATCTTAGGAAACGTGAGTTTCTTGTCAGGTTGCTGCATGTAACATAATGGTTTCAAACTGAGATCTACATATCACACTCCATCACAAAAAATGCTGAGATTTACAAGAGGAATGGTCATCAAGAATGTTGTGGTTTTGTGCACTCCAGCAAGAAGTTCTGGCTGCTGGGTCCTAGCTGTTCAGTTGCTGCATTGTTACAAAGAGGATCACATCCTCAGCTGGAGTAAATCCATGAGCAAAGTTAGCTTCGACACAACTATACAAGGCTGTACAAGCTGAGGAGCTCTATGGCTCAGTAATTTCTTGGGTATCATTTGTGCAAGCAAGTGTTGTGCTTACCTGGGAGGCTGTTCAACAAATGAATAGGTAAACAGCTGACAATCTTTTAGTGAGATCTGGTTTCTAGGAATTTGGGATCCCACCAAACTGCACAGACACTGGTTAAAATAATGTTATATCTGGGCACAGGTCATGTTCTTAGTAAAAGTCAGTCATACAGATATATACAAGAAATACGTTTCCTCTACACACACATCGGACACAAACTAAAGAAATTGTTAGGATGAAATTTCTTGGTAACAGAATATTTTGTGCTGTGAAAGTAGAAAATAATGCCTCTTCACTAGGTGCTTTAGCCAACAAATCGTACACGCACCCAATATCCAAAGCAGTTTCTATTTGACCCATGATGCATTCAACGTCTTTTATTGCTTATAAGAGGACAGTTCAATCGCAGAGTTTTCTTTCCCAGGCTGCCGTGTTGGAATGCCTTTTCTGACTGCTACTATTGGTATTCAGAATAAGCATTATTCTTAACTCTTATGAAGGCCTCTAGAAAACACAATGTAGGGGGGTTATTGTACTGCTAGTCAGTGATATTCTTCAAGCATTGTGTGTTTACAGGCCAAATTTTGGGTCTAGAATTTTTTTTAGAATTTTTTAGCTATACCAGAGAATCTGCTATTAATGATGTGGATCTCTTGCAGTAGACATTGAAACTACAGTCTGCTGGTGTTTAACAAGATACAGAAACTGCGCACAATTGCTTTACACTGGAATTCACTATTATAGCACAATACCAAGGCATTCTAGACATACTCGAAAACACCAACTCAAAAGTGATTTCATGCAGAGCCTTTGAACAATTTTTAACATTTTTTTTAATCTGTCCTTTCTACTAGTTTTCAAAGTATCCATTTCAATATTAGTTGGGCTACTTAAATTTCAATACTTAGGTATTTTGTGTGTCCTTTCAGTAAGCTTTAAAAAAAAAAAAGTGCTGTCAGTAATACATCTGTCTCCTCTGATCTGCAAGAAGCAGCAATCTAAGCCAAAATAGTTGTCAAATTTTAACATCACAAAATAATAAAGAGTATTTCTATTATACACAGAAATATTCTCTTCTACCCCATCATAGAAAATTAGTCATGTTTTCACCTTCCAAAGACAACAATATATTCAGTGTTAATGCTTATTATTCAATCCATTTTGCCCAGAGCAAACTGAAAAGATGTTCTGAATAATATCAGGTATTTTCTTGTACACTATTAATGGAGGAATCAAGAGACTAGAAAGGGGTTACAGCCTCTTTGTTAATTGAAGCTTTCACCTCTCATCCTTCGTTTAGGGACTTGCTGGAAACAGTGAAGCTACACAAGTAAAAGTTCAGAAATTACTTCTCAATAGTTTGCACTGCCAAGAACAGAATAATCATAGATAGAATCATAGAATTGTTTGGGTTAGAAGGGACCTCAAAGACCATCTAGTTCCAACCCCCCTGCCATGGGCAGGGACACCCTCCACTAGACCAGGTTGTCCAAAGCCCCGTCCAGCCTGGCCTTGAACACTGCCGGGGATGGGGCATCCACAACCTCTCCAGGCAACCTGTTCCAGTGCCTCACCACTCTCACAGTGAAGCACTTTTTGCTTTACTAATCTAAATCTACACCTTTTTAGCTTAAACCCAGTATCACTACACTCCCTGATAAACAACCCCTCACCATCTTTCCTGTAGGCCCCTTCAGGTACTGGAAGGCCGCAATTAAGTCTCCCCGAAGCCTTCTTTTCTGCAGGCTGAACAATCCCAGCTTTCTCAGCCTGTTCTCATAGGAGAAGTGCTCCAGCCCTTTGATCATCTTCGTGGCCTGTAATGCTATGTACCATATGGAAACTAATATCTGTTGGAGGGGGAAGTGTGTTATTGGGGGAGTAGGTGTGTACATTTTTGACATTTAGTGTTTGACATCTCTAGTGCTGTTTTTTGCTCTATATTCTCAAACAAGCCATTCATTGTAATTTGAATAATTTCAGTGATACACCAGTGATATTGCTTTCTTATCATGGTGTTTCTATTAGATGTAAAGATGAGAGGGAATGGCATACTTAGCTCAAAACAGTGATTCCTTCACTGCTTCCACTAAGCTTACAATGACTGATCTTTGTGTGACTACATCTGAACCTTTTATTTTTGCCAGTCTGGGCTAGGTAACTTATTTTTCTAACCTCCATTCAGTTCAATAGCGCTAGCCACTGAAATCCCACTGCAATCAGTCAAGAAGTCTCCCTACACATTCCAGTGCTTTTTCCAGCTCTATCAGCTTTTTGTACTGGTTCCCTAGAGAAGAACATTCCATGGATGAATGGACTTCCAAGTTTGGAATTTGATTCTTATCAGACTACATGTATTTAACTCCTTGAGTTTGCCCAGTGTGTGCCCTAATCCTCTTTTTGCATCTTGCAAAGAAGAATCACTGAAAGCAAGAAAACATAGTTCTTTCTGATTTGATCATTGTGAATAACTGACCTAACTATGTCTCTCTCGTCAACTATGACTGCTTAACACATAAAAATCGGAACATATTCTCTCTTTCGCAAGGAAACTACAATAGGTTTCACTAAGTTTGACTTGAAAACCTCTCTGTTAGCTTCCAAAATGGTTTGTGCATTGTTTTTATTATTTACGTACTGCACATCTTAATGAACAGGTTTCCAGGTATCGATGTGATGTTTTTAATGTCTGCTACAAAGCTAAACTGATCTCTGTGTTAAGAGCATGTATCACATTTAATTATGCGATACTGGACTGCTCAGATACCAGGGGAATTCAATTCTTCACTGAAAGAGGAATTCTGAAAATAGACTTACAACTTCTTGTTTCCCCAAAATCAAAATCAGCAAGTTATTCAGCTTATTATAAGAACAAAAAAGCTTTCTTAGTTTTAACAGAACTCGCTTCATGTGAAGGAACTTAGTCTATTTTCTGTGATGGTTCTGCAGTCATCAGCATTATTTGGAAACAACATCTAAAAGACTTGCTACTAAATGGAAACTGCAGAGTTTTACAATTGACTTGCTCCGTAATTTCTGAAACCAGACCAAGCCAATCAACCAAAGGAAACCTCTTTCATGAATCTGTTATTTACATATAAAGCAGACAGGAAAAAGGTATTTTGTTAGCTCTGGAGACACAGTCTAAGGAGGTTTTAAAAGATTAGGAAGCATAATGACAGGTGCACAGTGTTCCTTGAAATGAGACGGGAAGTGAGTACGAAACAGAACTTCATGGCATCATCCTTCTATAAAACTAAATGGACAAACTGTTCTCTCTTAATAATGACTATACACTAACATTTACAAGCAAGTACTGTACCTTTACTTGACCTTTAACACATTGTACTGCATTAATTGCCTTAACTATTCAATTAATGACAGCCAAGCCCTGATTTGCTCCCACATTCCTTCTAAGATTTATTTTTTTTAATATTTTCCTGAAATATTGAACTCTGCAGTTGTTTTATATCCAACAAAGCTTTGAAGTTCAAGGAAGCTATCATCTCAAAACTTAACACCCTCATCTTTTAATTTTTCAGCTAATGTTTCTAGCAAAACCCACCCTCAGAGAACACCAATAACAGTGGTGCTCTCCCTTCTTAACACTGTTCCCAACACTGTTTCCAACACCAGGTGAACATTTCAACTGTTCTCAAAGGAAGCCTATTTCAAAGGACAGTTAAAAAGATATATTCTTGTTTAAAGTTGGAGTCCACTTATCAATTTTCTCTGTCTTTGCACCTGAAATATGAACTAATAGGAAAGTATCCGTTCGAGAACTGGCATCAGTATTGAGTATCTAGACAGAATATCTGGACCTCTCTGAGAATCAAACCTCAGTTTGACTGCAGGTTTACTATTGTTGAAATTTTCAAAGCCTCAAGGACTGAATCCTTCAAGATAGTAAGTCCTGGGCTTTCCAGTGATGGAGCTGCACTGACACCTAAGATAAAAAGGGCTTAATGAAAAGAGCAAATACAAAAGAGACACTAATCAAACTCTAATATTGAACACTTGACCCTCAAGTACTATGAGTGCTTAGAATTCCCACTGCTTTCACATTACTTACCTTTGATTATAGTTTTTAATTGCAATTACTCTGATTCCGTAATTATGCAAAATCTTAAAGTTCGCGATAACTTTTGATGTCACATTTGAACAAGCAATGTGCAAGCCCAGAGACATACACATACCAGAGCGGAGAGTATAAGCATGCTTCTCAAAAAGAGGGAGGGTTATTTTGCTCCCTGAATGTAGATTTACTTGCAGTAACAGTCAATAACAACAGTTAGAAGCACATAGTTAAAAGACAGTATATTTTTACCCATGACTACAGATTTCTGATTACGCAGAGTTAACTGCAAAGCTTGGAGGGAGAAGGCAAGAGAAATATCTCGGTGTCATGACATAGAATGATTAACAGAAAAGCAATTTGCCATGTGCAACAATCAATAAAAAAGCAACAAAATATAAAGTGTATGCCAATTGCTATGGCACACACCATTATGTTATCAGTATGACCCTTCACAATGTACTAAGTAGAGCAAGGTATTTGAACTTACCTCATACAATAAACAGAATAAAGCAGTGTTCTTGGGGTTCTCTCTTTGTTGTTATTTTCCCCCCCCCACCTAACTTCTTCAAATATTCTGTGTAAACTATTAAACTGCAAACTGTATACTTGGTTCACAAGTGAACCCATCAATGACTTATCTCCGTTCTTTTAGGACTTATCTCAATGATCATTTCCCTGCATTGAAAATTCACTTCAGGGGCTAATAAAGCATATCATTAGAGTGTTCAAAAGCAGTCTGAGGAGACTGGTGTGAATAGCGTCTGTCTCCCACACCCGCATCCTATCACGCTGTAAAGCACAAAGTTAGGGTGAACTCTATTCACTGTTGCCCACCCAGATGTTCCAGATATTTCATCAGAAGTCCAGATAAACACTTAAAAACAGCAATTCAGCATAATAAATTTCAAGTTTTGAAGAAGAAAATATGTTTAAACATATTAAACAAATAACATACATAAAATATAACTAATTCTCTTTATTTTGGTTTGAGATTCTATGCTTACTAGAAGCTTTTCTCCTTTCATGGTCCTTGGCCAGGCCATCTAGCTTTAGGTTTCATTCAAAATTCTTTTAACTCAAAGAAATATTCTCATTGTTTGCAGTGGGATTTGAATCAAACCCTATAGACTCAAACATGAAAAAGTGTAGTTGCTAATAAGGGAACCTCAGAGGGTGATCTGACTGCTGGTCATGTACAGTTTTCTGAAATAGAAATAAATGACCTACTTTACTATCTTCACAAGGTTCAATAGAAAGAAAAAAGTTGCTTGAGGTGAATACCTTAAGCATGGCAACTTTTTATATGAAAAGCTTACTACCTATGAATGATTATAATATCTGATCAGAAAATAGCAGGCAACAGAGTGGAGAAAGTTCTTCTTATTACTTCATAAATCTACAGTGCTAGTTTTGAATCATCGTTCAAGGTGTTCCCTACCAGGCATACAGAATGAAGAGAAAATTTGCACAAAGAAGAAGTAAAAGTAATCTGACAAATCATTCCAACAATGTTGCCCTGTCCCTCTAACTTCTATCTGAACACAGAAAGTGATAAAAACTGTAAGATAATGAAGCAGATCAGAGAACATTTCCAGAAGAAAAGAAAAATATAAATGCAAGACTTAATCTGGGCTAATATATTACCTTCATAGAAGTAGTGCCAGAATAGGCAAGAAGTGGCCTAAAAACATAGAACTAACTGTTGTTTGGTGAGTCCTAGCTGTAACACAGAGTTATGATAGGAAGGCTACAGACACAGAAAATAAGTGAAGGCACACCATAACACCACTTTTCTTGCTTAAATGACCATATCATTGTACTTACACAAAGGTGGAACAGAAAAAAGCAGACAAACCCTGGTGAAAAAACAGTGAGGGCTGTATCTGACCTTCTCTTTCTCCTAATAGTATCTCCTTCCAAATATTATACACTGCATCCTGAGGGCAAGGATATTCCAAAATGTCCATCAGACCATCCTACAGGTAGGAATTAGGAAGTTGCATATTAATGCTGCAACGTATAGGTTGGAACCTGCTGTACAGACCTGCTAAAACACAGCTCAACATCCTGAAGTTGGTAAGTGTTCCTTGCCATGCCATGGTGAGATTTTTTTAGTGGGCTTATTTCACTTGTGCAAGCAAGAGAAGAATGAGTCATGAATGATTTCATAACAGCTCTGCAGAAATTAGTCCAATATCACGGCTGTGGGAGAACTAAGCTGGACGGGCTGTCAGAGCACTGAGGAACAAGGAGAAAGAGTCCAAAACCATCATTAAGAAGTACAGAGTAAAGAGGATAGAGTCTGTGTAAACAGGAAATAAAGGAAGTCTTGCATTTCACCCTGACCATAGTGTCTAATAAGAAAAATTAAACAATTCCTTTCACCCTATGTGCATAATCAAGTAGTCATTGTATTCTGCATGCTGTAATGTCGACCTAAATCCACCTTGCTATAGTCCTATGACAGCATTATTTCTTCAACAGTGAAGTGACTAAGCCTAGAAATATGGTAGACTCCCGTAGCAGGAATCGCAGAATTTTTAGGCAGATCATCTGAGTTTTGTTTTGATTTATGACAGACCCACTTTATTAAGACTAGGTCTTTGGTCAAGAGTTCAGTCAATAAAACTTTACTGACTTTACGTTCTCTTTCTTCTAGATTTTTCTATCAAGGACTCTCAGCTAGTAGCTCAACTAAGATATATTCGATATAAAGAGCTCCTTAGGGACAGTGTTCCTTCCTATTCTACTCACTCCAGTTGACCCTAGTGCCAAGGTCTGTCAAACAGCTGCTGCCCAAAAGTTAAAGAATTATTGTACCTGCTTTCTTAAGAGATGGGCTATTCCAGATCTCCTAGCTCCTGTGAAATTAAATGTATTAAATCTATTTTAGTAGCTGTAGGGCTGGCACTAGCACCATTCATTGCAAGTTTTTCTGTGAAAGTTACTGAACAGTGTGTTGAAACCAATGGAAGTCTTCAGTGTGGTTCAGGATAGCTTCAGTATAGCTCTTCCTCAGTGTGCACAGAAGAGTCAAGAAATCTTTTGATACCTGCAGGTATTAAATATAATATGGACCTAATACCCTGTCAGCTGATCCAGACATGTTAATTTGGTCTAGCAAAGTAGTAACTGGAAGATTAAAAACATGATAGCTGCTAATTGGACCTCCTGAAAATAAATAGCATAGGAGTAACTAGACAGGAAATCTGAGTTCCAAAAAATGGAGAAATTAAGAAATCTTCTTCAAAAAATATGCTGAAAAATAGCATCAAATAAGTCATTTCAAGTGAATCAAAACATTTCATTGTTATTGTCTTTAAAACTTTGAGGAAACCTTCTTTTAAATACTGAAGTCAATTCAAAAGTGACTCAAAACTTTGCCTTGAATTTTCAGAGCAGTGATTTTTCTCCACCATGAAGACACTGACAGGATAAAAAAAAAATCTATATGAAATTTTCTGTAAAATTGACACACTTTTCAGTTTCAACAAAAACCAATATATTTGGAGGGAAAAAAAATCAGTCTTATTTAATAACAACTGCATTCCTCATCCAAACAGCTTTCCAGGAATTCTGATATTTTCTTTCTTCTTCGTAGTTTTCTTAAGTGCTATTATGCAGTAAACTCTGCGGTGAGGCAGAGTGCTGGAAATCCATCTGTAGTCTGAAAAGCCTTCAGATGTGCTAGACAGGTCTCCTGTGACTCTTATGACTGCAGGGGTTTCTCCATCCAGGCAGTTCCCATCCCCTCCTGTATTCAGTCTCAAGACTGCTCAGCCAGAACAGCCAAAGAGGGCTCTGGCAGTGCACAGTACTAATAGCAGTTACAGCATTTTATAGCACGTGATAATTGAGTCATTATGATCAGTCTGCAACAGCCACAAGAAGTAAAATTCTTATAAGAGCTCAGATGGTAACTGCTTGCATGTTTTCTTTAGCTGGGTCTGGTTCAGTTATGAAAATGGCAGAGCACTGCTTGATGGTCTGCCTAGGACACAGTTGGGCAAAATACCTTCCTTCCTGATGAGGAAGGCCAACAATGCTGAACAGACCCATTTAGGTACCCACTCGTATATACGCAATGTCAAGGAGACAAAAGGTTGATGTAATCCTGATCTAAACGGCCACGAAACTGTGACCACATCTTCCAGTACTGAATCACACACTGCACTACGTGGTGGTAATGTTGGCAGGCTAAACACTTTTTTGGCTTATCTGGTAAATCTGCTCCAGCCTGAACTCTAAGCTTAACTAAAATGAAGTGCCAGCAGCAACTTTAAGCAGTTTTTAGTTACAGAAATGGCAGAGGGTTGTTTGTAAGTAATCAGGCAACTCCTAGATTCATCGCCAGCTATGAATTGCAAGCCTTTGCCAGAAATGTCCTCTTTCATTTACGAGTAGACAGACAATTGCACCTTTCCTTTTCAAACTTCTCGGCTGTTCACAAGCGCTACCTTTGAGGATGACTCTACAGACAAAACAAATGCAAAATGTTAACATAGAGAAAAATATGAATACTGTAGCCTGAAACAGCTGATCATACCAACTTTCCAAATGGGACAACTCAACAAAAATAAACACCACCATGCTTACATTCAAATCTTCTCAGGAGAGTAAGAATGGTCTTATTTTGCCTGTCTGTGGAGAAAGGACTGTGATGAAGCAGCTCCAGCAAAATATAAGGGACAGAGTAGGTTAAGTGACATAGGTGCAATGAAGAGTTGTCACGAGAGGTCTGGAAAGCCAACCTTGTACCACCTACTGCTTTCATCAGTATGAGGTGTCACTGCTGCTGTTTGCAGGGATGATCCCACCTCCTCCAGTACAAGTCACACAGTCACATCCCTTCCTTAACATCAGCGAGGCCACCTTGGGCCATATGTAGCAGGACTACAGCTGCTCTGCCGCCTATAGCAGACTTCTGCTCAAAGCAACTCTCTGCTCTGCCTGAAGCTGGTCCATCTCCCAGCACTGTGTCTCCAAGACTAACCAAAGGCCCAGTTTAATTTCAAAAGCCAAAACAGGAGCTATAATGGAAAATCACCTTGTTCTGGTTGTAATCCATGACTCTTAGCACAGATGCAATGTGAAACGTGTATTATTTCATGGCAAATGACAGTGCCAATAAGAAAATGGTAGTTCCAGTGTAGAAATTTCTTAACCTCAAGAAGTCAAAGTGATGGTAAACATTGCAGAGGACCAAGATACTATGGAAAACAGGTATATTGGAAATATATTACAATAATCAGAAGTACATGATTTTCCTCCTTTTTGGCATTTAAAGTGGTAAAATATAACTAGAATAGAAATGTGGAAAAAACCATTCTAGACAAGATAGTAGGCAGGTATAAAGACATACTTCTACTGCCTTCTTGCCCATGAGCCTACCCTTGTGCATCAGTAGTGCCATTAATTTTAAAAGAATTCTAAGAAGTTCTAGCTGTGAATCATGCCCACTATCTGTATACATATCTGTTATTTTGTAAAGTGGAATGTAGGAAAGGCTACTGTTCCAATTGTAATGGTGACAGCCCAAAAGAATTTAAATATGTAATAATTTAAATACATTAAATAATGTAGGTATTCTCATTCATGCTGTTTTGTCTCATACTTAAATCTGCTTTAAACCAATTTTGTTATTCTCTTCAAATGCAAACCTTGCTATTTCATTTACAAGCTACAAGCCTTCCTGTTCTAAGAAAACAATTACTTTCCAGGAAGTAATAGTATCAGAAGTTTCTTGGCATCTATGTTTACTAAAAAAACAAAACTAGCACAACAGTGTTATCTTCCACTTCGAACCGACCTCTGTGTGGTCTTTCAAACAGAAAGGTATAAAAACCTCTGATCTCTGAACTAGCTGATCTCTGAACTGCCCATCAAAAAGAAACAATTTGTTCTATTCATGTGGCCATATCCAAGTCAATATGAGGATGTGCAGAAGTACTCCATTCTTTTAGGGAGGGGTAGGACTCTGAGTCCCATGACTACCAGATCTGCACTGTGGAGAGTAACAAGTCTGTCTCTAAATTTGTGAGATAGAACATACAGAATATAAGGTGAATTGCAGACTCAGTTACTCAGTTCCTTCTGCATTTTAGTTTATTCCTGTCTCTTCTGCATTTCAGAAGAAAGCAGAAATTCATGCTTGCTTTCTTCCAGTGATGGGGTTTTTTTCTCCCCTTCACAGTCTGGGGGAGCATTATAGGAAAAACAGACATTTGATTCCTTCCTCAAGATGGTCACACTGCGATCTAGCTATTCGCTGCAACTGAAAAGGTTCTTCTGCTAATGTTCACAGTTGTGAGCTGCAAGAGTGGCTCTAGGACAAAATCGTAATGAGGAACTACCACTCAAGTGAGCTGCCTAAACCTTTCATTACATTTTAATAAAGTACTAGAAGTACCACTCAGTCCTTTCTGCTGCTTGTCAACATGATCAAACACTTCCTATTATTTTTGAGCCCATTTCTGCAAGATACAGTCCTGGGCTAGAGCACTGGATCAGCAGTGTAATTACAAGTCATACATTCTGAGGATTTGCTAATAATGTTAATACCTGTAAAAGTTGCCAGTAACTGGCAGTCAGGTAAAACTGGTTTACTCCAATTTTATTTTTCTCACTGAGCAGACCAGTGCCTTGACTACCACAAAGGATATGTGGTATAAGACATGCTAGAATTAGTGGACACCTGGATAAATAAAATCTATTTGGGAGAGTCAACATGACTTCTATAAAGTGACATTTTGTCTTACAAACCTCTTGGAGTTCTCTGCAGGGTTCAGTAGTGCTATGCTGGTAAATGTGACCCATTTGACATAGTTCACTTGGATATCCAGAAAGTTTCTGGCAAAGACTTTTGCCAAAGGCTTTAAAGGAAACCAAGTAGCCATTACATAACAAGGAAGGTGCTGGCATAGATAAATAACTAGTTAAGAGGTAGGGCATAGGAGCAAATGTGAAGCTGTAAAAAGGCAAGAAAGTCACCAGCAGAGTTCCACAGGGGTCTTTGCTGGGGTCCACATTACTTAACATATCCAGAAAGTATCTGGAAAAGCAGTAGAAGAGTACAGACAAAATTTGCTGATGATAGAAAGCTACTCCAGAGAGTAGATATCTTGAAGACAAACTGTAAAGAACTGAAAAATGAGTCTCCTATAAGACAGAGTGACTGGGCAATAAAATGATAAATAAAATTCAATGTAGATAAGTGTGACAGTACCCTGAGTGCACTAAAAGCCCTTAATTAGCTTCCAGTTCTTGCTGGACATGCTGTAGGTGTATCTGTTTCTGGCCTTGTCTCTGCTTCTGACCCGACTCCCTGGATGGACCCTGGCGATTCATTGCCTCACCCTGTCTGCTAACCTGACTCAGGCATGGTGGGACTACACCCGGTCTGGGAGGGCCCTGTCTGCACTGGGGTTGCCCTGGCTCCCAGGTCCTCCCCCATCATGGGCCACCCAGCTCCTGCTGTTCCCAGCTAGCTGACAGCCCAGGGCATGTGTGGGTGTCCCAGCTTGGGCTTAAATTAAACCCACAGGCAGAGGATATCTAGGTGGAGGTCCTCGGTGGGGATGGTCAGGGCAATCGAGGGAGTAGTCAAATACTTTTCAAGCTGGGAAAGAGTTGATTTAAGAGAGATCTGACAAAGGTCTACAACGTTGGTGACAGGGAAAAGGGAGAGCAGGAGTAACTCACTGTCTTCACTTGGTGGCCCCTTGTTACAGAGCCAGGTTCAAAGTAAGGAGAACAAGGGGGTTCTTCATGCAGTGGGAAGTGGATGCATGGCACTCCCTGCCTGAGGACAACTGTGGAAGTGTGAGTTCAAAGGGAGAGTGGGCAACTAGTTGGCAGCCATCTGTTGCAGACTACTAAACAGGCAAGCCACATCAGCCTCAGTGAGATTTTCATTCCCAAAATGGAAATGGTTGAAGACTGGGAGAGTTTTGAGGAGAAGCATCATGTACATAGGCTTATTTTAACTCTTGTATTCCAGGTGCCCATCTATGAACACTGGGCTGCTTGGACCCCTGGCTTAAACCAATAACAGATCTACTTCTGTTCCAAGGGCAGATGGGCATCAGGACCTTGTCCATAGTTACAGGAAAATTAAATTATTTGACACCTTGTAATCCAAAAACTGCCACAGTTATTAAACATTTCTTAATTTCTGGAAGACTCATTTTATCCTACCACTAGCTACATGTCTGGAGGGTAAGGAAAACAACTTCAGCTCTAAAGGAAATCATTTTTCAATTCTGATGTCTTAAGGATTACAATCCTTGTTCTTTTTGAGGATGTTGGCAGCAAAGGTGCTAAGGAAGCAGGGGGATACTTGGCACTGCATGCCAGTTGCAGTCTTTCATCTAGCAGAAGAACTTCACATCAAAGATATCCTACCCTTCACTAAATATATTTATTTATTTACTTATTTTACTTATTGCTGAAGAAGTAGGCATCTTTCCACAAAGCTCTGGGCACCCTGCCATTAATTCATATACACAGAAAGATTTTATGTGTTTCAGAGAATCCCACTTCCTAGCAAAATGCTGCCTTCATTCAAATCTCAGTCCACACAGGACCTACTCATCCAGACTCCAACATTCCCCAAGTACTCCTCCAGAAACTTACACTGCAGAAGTAGAAGCCTTAACATCTCTTCTCTAGATAGATACATTCTTGTCTCCCTTTTGCTAAGTGTAACATCGAATCCTCTGTTCCAAATGCAAAGTGTTTTGTTTTCTTTTTCCAAGAGGACAACACAAATCAATCATCAATAAAGAAAGAATTCCAGTGCCTTAAAAAAAGAACACACACACACACACACACACACAAAACCCCAACCAACCCAAAACTAAACCCCAAAACCCCACAAAATCCCCATTTGCAAAGTATTACCCTGGAAAGAACATTGGAGAAGATGGAGAAAGGACATATTTCAAATGTGTAAAAGAAATCTCCTTAAAGTTCTGGATGGAATAAAAAATTAAAGGAGAAAAAATATCTTACAAGTGATAGTAGCATGTAAGAAGTACTACAGCAGAATACCTCTCTGTTCCTTTTTTCTTTTCCATTCTGAAATATTATGTTCTAGTGCTATATGGGTTGTACAGAACCAGGTTGCTATTGTTCTAACTGCTGGGTCATTCAAAGACCACAATAAATAATTAAATAAAAATACCACAGTAAATAATTAAATTAAAATTTCTTCTACTCCTAAGCAAATTGCTTCACAGTGAAGTGGCTTGATTACTCCAATGACTGTCAATCTCACTTCCTTAAACTGTCTCAAAAATATGGTGGAGAACAGCCTGATTAAGTGAGAATCCATAAAACAAGAAAAATTAAGTAAATAACATTTTGTTAACAAGACTTTCTGCTCTTTATAGAGGTTAAATTAAAATTCTAAGTAAGCATCTCTAACAGTAATTATATCTTTATCTGCTTATACACACACACACCCCAGCATTATAAACCCCTCCCAGAAACATGCAGACACCATTAGGATTGCACAATCAAGGACAATTGAAGTTAGGAAATGCCGGAGTTAACCTTCCTTTGGCCTTTGTGCATAGATAATTAAAGAAAAAAAAAAAAACTTCAATTACATAATCACACACTACTGTTTTGCAGGACCTTGTTCAGTGCACAGGAAGGACAAATCCCCTGAAATAAGCAGCTTTTCAGCATCCTGCTTTACCTCCGTTCTTCCTCAGACTTGCAGCAATTCCAGTGCTCTCTTGAGACAGAATCACTGATTTCCTCATGAGCTCTTCTTGTGGTGTTCACTAGCATAACACTTGAACATTTCTCCAATGGTTATTAATTAAAAACAATATGACTGTGATGAAGAAATAATCCTAATTTCATTTTATAGAAGGGTAGTAGGGGAATATCAAGATTAGAAGAATCCTCTGATGTTGGGTGTCTAATTTCAGACATGCAAGACCTAACTTATTCTTGATTTGTAGCATTATATAGAGGTTAATGTAGTCAAACACAGTTCCTGTTCACTTCAATTGCAATTATAGATGCAAATCATTCTATAGCTTTAAATTAGGCACAGAAAATGAGACACATTAAAAGACAGCCATGAAACTCATTTGCTCAGCCATTGCTAGCAAACAAGATTCAGAGACAGCTTTCAGTTTTCTAGCACAGTCTTCAACCACCCTAGCCACGAGATCTTCTTGCAATCCAATGCCTCGTCTAGCGTACATATTCTACCTCGGGCCACACATTAAGTAAAGGCCTTACAAACCATGTCTGTTTTCAGCCTCATAGTACGTCTGCTTCGTACAAAGCTGGGGGCCAATGACAAAAAGCAGGTGACTGTAATTAAAGCCTGCATCATCACAGCAGATGTGAAAATGGAAAATTCCACAGGCAACCTGAATTCCTAAATTCTGTTATTTCCAAATGATTGAACTGCCAGCTTTCCAGCCTTAGTATTTTCTTTATAATATTGTCTTCCTAAAGCTTTCTTCTGTTATTTAAAATAAGTCAAACTTTGAAAACTGCCATTGTGTGACAATCAAAGGAAACCTGCCCCCCTGGTTTATGCCTTTATTTCCACCACACAGGTCTCTGACATTTCAACTGAAGTAGCAAGTGCTGATTCTAGATTATCATTCTCAATGTTAGTTCACTAGCTGAATCTCAATCTTTTTCTTACCTCCACATAAGACAGGAAATTATTATAAAGTAAATAAATGTAAATGTCTTACTCTCTGTCTGAAGTGGTAGGAATGAAGGGTTGTGTTACTTCAAAGCAGTAATAGGCAAGTAAGGGACATTTAACAGCATGTGAAATTTCAGAAATAAACATACTGTGTCATAATTAGAAAAGATAAATTACTGGGAAATGGCAATATCCGTATGCAATTGGGAGCCTGGATATTCACTCAAACCTCTCATATTGCTGCTGATAAAGAGGTGCTCACAACAAAAAACATTCATTCAAGCCTCATACAGATATATTTTTCCGTGACCAAAGCAGCCCATACTCAAGAATACAATTTAAACTGTGGACAAAGGCTCTGTGCTATTGGGCTAGACTTATAAATCTGTCAGCGCTCACAGGCAGTACAGGAGATTCACCTGCACAATACAAATATTACACATTAACGTGTTTCCATGTGGATATTTGTCCTTAAACTGTTCCAACAGTTTAGCTCAACATTTCCCTGTATTAAAGTTTAAGTTGCAGCATAAACATATAATGTTTTATAGACATTTTTATCAGTCATTTTTATCACATATAATTTATATTAATTGTATTTTTAAAGTAGCACCAAAAAACCAAGTCAACTAACTTTATTTATGGCAGTACAGAAGCACAGGGTAATGGCCGATCCTACATCCAGACAATATATCTCCAGTGAGATATGATGATGCTAACTAGTATTAGTTTACTTATGATAGATCACACTACACAGAGAAAAATAATAAAATGCCACCATTATTACTATTTAACATTTATATTATAAGTCTTTAAGTGGACAACCCTCATGGAGTTGCATTATAACTTTAAAAATATAGCAGGTGAATTGTTAATCTTACTGAAAACTCTGTATGTGTAATGTACACCATAACCGCAAGAAAGGTCCATATGGGAACATATTAACCAGATCAGTGTTCAGACTGGGCATATTGGTCTTCAGTGTTTCTACATAATTGTTGACAAATTGGTAAATAGAGCCCAACAATGGTATCTAATGGTGCAGATTATCTCCTTGTATTTCAGGTAACTGGTTCTTGAATGCATAGGCTACCTTGGCCATACAAAGTCTACTTGCATAGGATTTGATTATCATGATATTTGTTACAGTTGGTGTTTGTGTACATACTTCTAAGTTTACATTCCAACACCATAAGTTTTATGAGGAATAATATAAAAGGAGTAACGGGGACCATTTATGAGAACTATTGTGAGGGCCAATATAAAAAAAAAAAAAAAAAAAAAAAAAAAAAAAAAATAAAGGTAAGGGAAAAAAAAAAAAAAAAAAAAAAAAAAGAACTACAAACTTGAATGTGATTAAATTATGACAAACTATAAAGAACAAATTGCAATTACCACAGAAGAGCTTCTTGGCAGGGGAAAAAAAAAAAAGTTTCCTTTAATTTTCACTAACTGCTATTGAGTCACAAACATAAAACACTTATTACATTCATGTTTTGATGACCAGATTCTAGTTTAAGATCTTTTTTGCTTTTAAATTTTGCAAGATTATTTTCCATTCTGCTGTCATTGTATCATTCCTTACAATGAATTCTGCAAAGGAAAGCTAACAGAAATCTAATAGGAAACACCATGAATTGCTAAAAGACCAGATTTTTTGTGTGTGTGTGTGTAGTTTGGCTTGATCCCTGCTAATAGATGTTTCTTCAGATTTTCACATATTTCCAGTGAATAAACACAGTAGCTGACTAAGATAAGCAGCATTGCAGACCTCACCCTAAAGATTAAAACTGTGGCCAGGCTGAGCTGTCTTCATACTAGAAATGCACATGCTACAGTAAAATATGAGGAAAGCTAAAAAAACCAAAACAAAAACAAAAACAAAACAAAAAAAAAAAAACACAACCAAAAAAACCAAAACAAACCCCAACACTTTCATGCCTCTATAATCAAAAGAAAACCATTTAAAGAGGAAAAAGAAAACTTTCCTGTGTGTGTTGGGATTAACAACCAGGCAGGTTATATATGGATGAATAGAAACAAGAGTGGATGTCCAGATTCTTATGATATTTTAACTGGCTCTGCCAGTTACTGAACAATCCCCAGCAGGATGCAGTAAACCTAGTGGAAAAGAGGGCGATACAGCAAAAATCTTCTCCTCGGCTCAGTTTTTGGGAGCGCTGAGAATGCTCGTTTCCCACTGAATCTCTGGGAATCTGAGGTGCTTCGAACTCCTGCAAATGGTGCTGTGTCCTGCATAAAGCATGAACAGTGCTGGAAAAAAAGTCTCTCAGTATCAGTCCTTCTAGGACAACGTGCATTTCAGTTTTTTGCTGGAGCTCAAGTCAATTCTTAAGTACCAAGTCAGGATTCACATGACACAGGGATTACACAGACAAAAAGCAGAATACAAAACCCTCTACCATTTCAAGCATTACTGGCTGAGATCACAGTAATCTGCAGACAAAAACCACAAGTTACAACATATAATCGCTGCCAAGTGTACACAGCAGCTCTTCTTTCCTTCTTTAATCCTTTTTCCTTTCTGAACAGCAATGCTACAGCACCATGCAAGTCAGATCTTCTAAAGGCACAGGGCAGAACTTGGGCTTCCTCTGGCATAACAATATTGTTTGGCCAAGACACCAACTTCCATATAGTTTCTATTTGGACATTTGGGGAGGGATTTGAAAAAGTGCCCAACAGTGATGTATCTCAGCTCTTTTTTAAGGGGGCTGTAAAACTTGTACTGACTTTGGTAGGACCAAATAAAAATCAATGTTATGCAATCCAGTTATAATGGAGGCACCACTAGACTACATATAGCTGAATATTTACTGAAGAGTTTCCTTATATCTTATTCCAAAAGCTGTGCAAAACTATTTCAAGGTTAAAGCAGATTTGTTTCAACTTCACCATTCCTAAGTATAAAAAAGTAAATGGCATGATTGCTATGAATTTATTTTATTATTTTTTCAATCACATTAAGAGTTCTTTTTCTTTACTTTCTTGAAAAAAAAAATCTGTTTATTTAAGAAAATGAATTCTTTGTAGAAACAGGAAAATATGGTGAAATTTTAAAATTAACATTGTAATTTTCTCTTTCAAATTCACAATGTTTATTACATCAGAAAACTGATTAAGATAATAAGGCAAGATAAATGCTTTGAAAACAATAGCTTTAAAAACTGGACTCTTCTCAGCTACATTTCTGGCATCTGATACATTCCATTGCTATGATGTGCTATTCTGAAAGTTTATGCAGCCAAGCACAAGAAAACAGGCAATTTTTTTCCAAGGTCTTGAGTTTGGCTATTGATTATATAATTAAATTGCCAGTCACTCAATTCTGATATGCTATAAGCAATATAGAACAACTTCAGATACTTTTGTTGAGGGTAGTAGTCAAAGGAGTTGCTTAGCAGAGAACACTTGTATTGCGTACATCCACACTACTGACATCAAGGGGAAGAAAACCACCCAAAACTAAAGACAACCGTCTAAATCAGACATATATTATTTGCAGGTGACTTCTAAGTTACTAGTGTTTGGCAAAGGATTTAGAAACCACTCATTTGATATTACATTAATGTGAAAAATACGTGCAGATTTTATTAGAGGGAGGGACTGTATATAAAGAGAGGTGTGTGCCTTTTTAATCCTGACTACTACCTTCTGACTGCCATGTGCCAGCAGAGAGAAAAAGTTATTATTACACCAATGGTACTTCTACCATTCTGACTTTCACTGAGGCCCTTCGGAGAACGTGGAAGGGTTAAATGCAATTCATTTGTAATGCAGTGAAATAATCACTTAACAGAAGAGTAATTCCCCATACGCGGAGACCGAGAGGGAAGCCCTGACTCGTGCTGTTGTTGTTGTTGTTGCACAATGTCTTTGCCAGTTCCAGTGGCAAGCTTTTAACAGAAGCATACCAAATTCAAAATAAGATCAAAATATTGGACATCATGGAAACAATATACTGCCAAAACCTGACAGATCAAAGAAAAAGACCCTACATTTTATAAACTAGTTACATAACAAACTGTAAGCCGAGCAGCTGGTGCGCACAGCACATTTGAGGTACCAGGCTTACACATGGAAGGGAGGGGGCTAATTTTTTCATAGTTACACTTCCTTTAAATATTTTTATCAGTCAAACAATATTTTGTTTTCTAAAAACCTCACAACTTCTAACTCATTGTATGAACGATGCCTTTGTTCATCCTTTTATTTTTGTATGTATATTACAGATACGATTTCTTGAAATACAAGAGCGCACAGCACATTTGAGGTACCAGGCTTACACATGGAAGGGAGGGGGCTAATTTTTTCATAGTTACACTTCCTTTAAATATTTTTATCAGTCAAACAATATTTTGTTTTCTAAAAACCTCACAACTTCTAACTCATTGTATGAACGATGCCTTTGTTCATCCTTTTATTTTTGTATGTATATTACAGATACGATTTCTTGAAATACAAGAATTCTCTAAACCAAAGTTAAAATCCAAGATGAGTTGAACACAATTTGGGTGACATGTTATTCAAAATATTGGATAGATGGACATCTATACTCAGTACGAAAATTCTTCGTTATTTTAGATTTCAGTACACAAGACACAATATTAGTGTTCCTTTGCGTATGTTTAATGACCCAGCAGGCAAGGCGATTTCAGCATTCCCTGTATACTTCCAGTTTCTGCAAAGTACAGTATGATATATGACTTTGGAACTGGAAAATATTTAGACATAGAATTAGAAGAAAAAGCAGTAAAAAACTTAAAATTTATACTCTCTCATAAGCCTTTCCTGTAAATTCAAGACAATGAGAAAACAAAAGCCCCACAAAACCCACACTTCCCCTCACTTCTCACACCACAAAACAGAAATCACTGAGGACTGGGGCTTGTACAAATGCCTCTGTGATAACTTCAACCATGAGATCTTTTTCTCCACCTAAAAAGCAAGTTCTGATAAAAAAATGACTTCAGCTTCATAATATGGATTTGTCACTGCACAGCTCTTAATGAGAAGAGCTGTGAGAAGCCAGAGCATGCATCTGAACAAAACAAACTCTGTTCGAGATAGGGAGTTGCAGTTTTCTGTCTGATACCCATTAAGAAGCATATTCATGAGGGAAAAAGCTGGAATTGGAAAAACTCTGATTGCATTGTATCCTTTCAAAAATTAGGTTAGCTGTGTGACGATCTTTTTTGTGGATCTACCCTGCGTTCTGCAAAAGCGAACTCTTGCAGATATTTATCCCTGAAAAAAAACTGTTTTAAAATATACTGGAAGACAGGTGAACTGCTTTGGGGATATCCAGAAAATAAGTGGTTTCAAGAATGGGAACCAACTTTCTGTCACTCTTTAAAAGAGCAAAATATTTTCCAACACACACTTTTTCAGTCTACAAGAACTTTCAGAAAATACGTTCTCTGAAAATATACCACTTCTATAGAATATTAAGTATCTTACATCTTCATTGAGACAGCTGTAGTTTTGGAGTATTCGTTTGAGTTACCACCGTGGTGGCCTCTCTTGTCAAAAGTGACTGTTTGCTACACTGGAATTTGGAAAAATTAGTAAATAACGGAAAATTTCAGAAATTACTGAAAGGAAAATTGACAGAACAGGAACTGGTGAGCATGTTTGGGGGCTAAAACCTTGATTACAATTAGCAAAATTGTTTCCAGCTAACAAATTGAAAACAGTCAACATACTGCTCAAGCTACTGTTGTGCCAGACAATAGGGTAAAAATGACAACATGAAAGATGAGAAAAAAGGAGTATGAGTTCATAGTGGTACCAAAACATTATGACTGGAGTTGGGTTTAGAGTGGAAAGTGGCTTGATTCTTCAAGAGGAGGCCAATAAAATGAATTAGATACCTGGAGGCCAGACTGCATAAGCAGAACTCTAACTATGAATTATGAACTTAATTTTTCTGTGCTGTAGCAAGAATTGGAGCTTAGTCTGTCATTTACAGGAACTGAGCAAACCAGAGAGCGCTGAATCCAGACAAAACGAGAGGTGTTTCTAGAAGCCCTGCATTTCCTTAATATGAGTGCCTATATTATCATATTTACAGCAGGAAAAGTAGTTTTGGTTCCATATATCACAGCAAGGGATGCACTTCTCTGATGTAACTTATCATTATCACACTAATATTTTAGGTAGCTCTGTAGAAAACATTTACAGTCTATAGCTGATATACTTTATTTTCTTCTCATGGGAGAGATTTTTCTCTTCCACAATGACAGGAAGAAATTCTGAACCAGTACAGGTGAATTACTTAATCAAAGGTGTTTCTAGACACAATCTCAACAAGGAATAACAAGTAAGTATATCTGCCTCAGACATCTCTGTGCTGTGGTTGTAGTAAAAATGCAAATTTTAACATTTCAGTTATCAGGCAGTGATAACCGAGGCCTTGATCTAGCAAACATTGCATGTTACACCTTATGCAAATCACTTAAGCAATCCCATTAAGTAAGCAAATCCAATATTCTAGCAAAACAATCATGGACATAACAGTACACATCTGCAAGATCAGCCCTTATTAACTGACAAGCGCTGACTTTACAGTGGTAATCACTCACTTCTAAAAGGTCCAGTGGTATATGAAATCAACCATTTTAATTACTCTGTATTAACTGTAATACATGCTAAAATGGATGTCACACAATTGCTAGACTTACATGTAAGGAACTTTTATCTAGAAAACTGTTCTATTCCTATTAAGACATTCACTTCATGATGCAACATTTCTCACATTACTAATCCACAAGAGAGAAAAAAAAAAGTGATTTGCAAATACTTCAGTTGTTTAATGAGACAGAAACTCATTTTGTTCTAAAATGTTCATTCTCTTTATTGAGAGCAACTGACAAATACCATAAAGAATGAATTTCTTTACATAATATCTATCAGAGGCAGCCTTTTGTAAAGCACAGTCCAGTTGGCCACAAACCATTGTGAGGCTATTGTTGGATATACCACCGAGCTAGATACTTTTATTGTCTGTTGCCATAGACAATATTGACAAACTGACAAATTGTCACGTTGCTATGTTTTTAATTTTTAACAGTGAATAGAAAAAATAAGGCAAAAAAAAATTATAAATGGATTCTAAAATCTACAGTTCATAAAGATATGACCTTCAGCAAAAGATATATTCTTTCTTTAAAGGTATATTCTTTAGAGAAAGGTACATTATTTGGCCTGTCTTTTAATAAAGTAGTGCAAAGACTCTGTAAGACAAAGTCCTAGTCAGTTTTGAATTTCTGTGATTTCACGACATTCTATTTGGGTTTGGCTACAGGTGTGTATCAGAGGAAGGAAAAAAAAAAAAAATCACTGTGCTGTTAAGGTAATATTGTTACGGTTAATGTAATGAGGTCCAAACCCTTTAGGGAAAAGAATTATCTGAACCATCAAAAAATTATAGCTAAAAAAAGTAAACAGAGGTAATGAGAGGCAGCTTCCTGGGAAATTCATTCCAACAGTGATTTACTTTTACATTAATGAACTGTCAACTAAAGGAAATACAAGAAAGCCAACTAATAACTTTTTCTCTGCAAGATTTATATGAACAGAAATTCTAAACACATACCTCAAGCCAGCAGAAATTTAGATAGCAAACAGAACATAACGGATTGCTTTTGATTTGTTTTGCTTAAGCTACATTAAAATATAAAAGACAACTAACAGAGAAAAGGGAAAGAACAGAAATACTTTGGAGCTATTCATTAAATATCCAGATTCCTTCTGACTAATTTCTCAATTACACATGATGTATGTATGCCTGTGTATGGCAAGAGACCGTCAGACTGAATACCAATTTCAAACTTTTTAGGTTTTCTGAGTTTTTCCATAACTTTCACAAACGCGAATTTCTGTGCCCGAGTCAGGGGCACCGCTCTCAGGCACATTTACCCTTCTCAGCAACATATGCACGCCCATTCACAGCCTGGGGATGCCATGGGAGAAATTTCACAGAGCGCCAGTAATAATGTTATAAACTCATCCTCCGCCGTACGCAAGGGTTGTGCTGAGTGACTGTGTGAACGCCTGGGCGCAACAGTTAGTGCCGTGCACATGGTAAGAGAAAGGAAGAAAAGGGAATGTGCTGACAAGTTTCATCATTGGTTGGCAATAGGATCTTTGGCCCATGTCTGAAGTAGGCAGTTTTGGGTCTGTGGTGAAAAAACACACTTCCTGACTCAGGCCATTCAAGATAAAACCCAACTCATCGCAGACGGCGATGTGACTAACTCTCGCGGCTAGCGCGGGCGGCGTTAGCAATACTTCCCACCTCTCAGGAGGCTCCTGAGCCTGCGGGGTCACTCTGAAGCTCTCCCATAAACAAGGGAGGACTTTAGTCCCTCCTTTATCTACACAAGCCCAGTGAAGGTGCGTGAGAGATGGAGATGACCTGGTACTGGAGACTATTAGCAGCCATGTGGGTGAAGGACCAGCTTTCAGGTTTATTCTTTTTTCTCAGCTTTCTTTTTCTTGATGAACTGAAAACAGCACAAATTTTTGTTTTGAATCACCACTAAAAGAAATGAAACTAAAATTTCAGGGACTGTAATAGAACTGAAACTTACTCTTTAGTGAGTTCCTGGGGATTGATTAAAGCCCTTTGATGACATGGAAATGTGTCTACAGACACCAATGCACTTTATTGATGGATGAACAAAAGGACAAACGCTTACTCTGGCATTATCACAGAATTACTGTGACTGTAGCTAACAGCAGTATGGGTCATAATACAGAAATAGTGTAATAAGAATTGTAGATGTACTCATGGCTTTATTAAAATAAATACTTTCCACGTCCTGAATAAAACTAAATATGGTTGCATGGTAGTCAAAATTTAAAACGGCTATTAACTCTTATGTATCTATTGATGACAGAAGAAGGTAAAAACTCTTAGAAGTATGTTGCAATCTCCTCAAAATGTGAAAGTGTTCAAAACCCTGGAAGTCCAGTACTGACAAGACACTTGAAAACTAGATTGGAAAGTAATTGTGCAAACTGGAATCTGCTTTTAAGGTCACCGAAAAAACTCAAGTTGTGCTCCTGGGTTACCACAGAGAGCACAGTCAAAAAGAAGAGATAGGAAAATATTGAAACATTAGACATTTTACTATGAGAGCAGAAAAACCAAAAAGCAAGGGGATTACTAAACGGAACACTTTTTGTGAGGTTACGGACACCAGAAGCAACCGATTTTTACTTTCTGTATTGAGCTGCTGCTTTCTTATGTCAGATAAAAATGAGGCCATTGCAACAAGACAAACACCAACACAGTTTTGTAGGCACAGCAAAAGCACTGTCATTCTGAGATGTGCAGTTTCCAATGGATCTCATTTCCCAGATTTTGAGCCAAAATAGATTCTACAGGGCAAAGATTAAGGACACACTATAGAAATTAAGGAAGTCTGTAAATCATCTAATATATTTCTGAGCCCCAAGGAAAGAGGACTATAGATTTAAACGATTTCTGGCAGGCATTAATATACATTCCCAAGGACTGAGATTCCCCAGTCTTCCTTGGCAATGTATTCCACTGCTATCTATACCTTTCCATGAGATGTCCTCCCTTCATTTATCCTGCTGTAATTTAAGCCCATTCTTTTTGCCCTCTCAACTGCCCAGAAAGATCAGTCTATCCCTTCCCACTGCAGCTATTCTCAGTTCTTATGCATTCCCCCTTCTGCCTACTCAAGACAAACAAAAAAAAAAAAAAAAAAAAAAAAAAAAAAAAAAAAATCTTAGTTCCTTCTGTCTGCCCTCATTAGTTATGTTTTCCAGAACTCTGTTCTCATTTGGGCTCTCTGAAACCAATGAAATGTACGTACAAATGAAAAGTTAAGAATGTCTGAATCTCAGATAAAAGCAGATTTAATTCATTCCCTTTTAAACACCACCACTCTAACATCTCAGCTTCTATACAGTCCTTTCACTGGAAGATAAGCAAGCTGTTTACAAGGGAGGCAAGACTCAGTGTTATAGGTGGGGAAACTGAGGCACGATGAAATGGCTCACTACATTTTTGTAATTTATTTTTTCATTTTTATTATTTCTTTCTGTTGGTTTTGTTGTTTGCTTGTTTGTTTGTTTTAAGTAAAACTGCAACAAAGTGTCAGAGTCCATCCATTGATTCCTCTAAGGTATGAGACCTATATTTTGGGATTACACGCCACTGTTGCATCTACTTGTCAGTACCTTACAGATCAATTTGCAGCTAAACATTCTTCTCACAGACCATCCTGCTCCTGTTCTTAGTTTTCTGCTGTGTAATCCTCCTCCTAAGCTTTGTTTCTGAAAGCAGGCCAAGTCCTATAGCTCTTCTCAAGTTAAACTATAAAACTATTACTTTGGATTTTTTTCCGTGTCACTGCATGACTGATATTTTTATCCTTATGAATAACCCCTTAAATAATCCCTAAAACTTGTACCCGATGATCTTAATCCCTCACTTGTACGTAACCTCCTCTAGGCAAAGCTTAATAAGCCCCAATAGCTTTCTAAGCTTACAGCTCACTAGGGAAGCTGGATGAATGTCAGCTTTTAGGATATTTCTACTGTGAATCCACAGCCAAAGTGTCCAATACCTTTTAAGAACACAAAAAAAAAATTGCAAAAGCAGCAGTTTCCCACCTTGTCTGCCTTGCTCTATCAAAAAGAACAGATGAGAAGACTCCATTTTGCAGCGTAACCTACGTTTTTACATCAACGTAAAAAGACACATGAACTCTGATGCTCTACAGGCAAGTACTGCCAAATGACAGGTGGCTGTCAAGGTAAATGTCTCATTTTCTTTTCAGTCGAGTATTAACAGTAGACTATCTATGATCGCTTTCACTGTTGAACAGCAAATGTTTGTTTATTGAACCTGGGTGTTTCCAGTGTACCTTATTTATCTACTCATCATTCAAGCAGACAGGGAAATATCTTCTCCATTTATTGAAAGTTTTGAATATTTCAGATCTCTTCCAGTCGAAGCAAGAAAGAAATCCCCCACCCAGGGGCAGGCACTTGAGATGTAAAAGCCTCAGGTTCAGGTCTCTGATGGAAATTTGATTTCCATCAGAGACCTGGTTCTGAGTCTCCCACATGCCAAACCAGTGTCTGAGGAAGGAGCGCAGGCAGTAATTATAACAGAGGAGCCTAAATTATCTAGAACACTTTGGCTGCTTTTACTAATCCAATGGCACCAGTCACTTTTTTTGCTGAAGCAGGCAGCTTCAGGGGCATATATGATTGTGTTGAAGTACACCTTGGAGTTTGATATAGAGCTTTTGACTCATCTACTTGTTCAGTACCAGCACAGGTAGCAATGGTATGCTGTGATCAGCTGAAGGCACAGATAAGCTTGTGGTTGGCTTTCTCTGTCCTCACAGAGCGCTGGCTACAACCTTCTGGCTCGTGGGACTTTTGTTGTGTCAGCTGCACGTTCAATAACTAAACTTTTGATAAAAGGGATTAGGAAAGACTAATGGGCTGTGGGTTTTAACGTTCCAGTTACCAGATAACAGCCCACAGCAACTGTAAGTTAGAGCAGTTTTTTGCTGATTTACTTCATGTTGAAGATGGCAGCTGCACGGCCCAGGAACACAGGGACACAAAGGGCATCAGGCAATGGAGCCATGGGTGAGAGCTGGCTCCTAAGTACATTTCTGGCTACGTAATTTAATGGAAATGGAAAACATCTATTACTGTGACATGAAGCTGGAAACTGCTACTGCACAGCTACTGCATTGTTTTTTCTCTAAATAAAAAGTGCAGGTTGTTTTTTTTTTTAAACCTCACTTTTTATTTAGAGAAAAAACAATATCAAAGAAGCTAGAAACTCTTTCTATATATAAACCATCCTTTTTCCAATGGCAAGTCTGTAACAGCAAAACTACCCATCTGATATGGAATTAGCTGAGCAATACAAGCTGCTCCAAAATTTTCATATGCTCCAGAATAAACTCCAAAGCTTTTTTTTCCAGTAAAGCAGTTGGAGCTCCTAAAATATTTTGTGCTCTAGTGGTTAGGAAAAGACATTTAAGAAATGAAATCTCTCATTCATATGTTTAAAGAAAACAGTCAGAATGTGTTACATTACTCTGTACTCAAGTGTCACGACAGACCAAGATGATGTTAAGTTTAAACTGATTATTCTTTACAGTGTATGATTACCTTATGTACATATAGCTTCCTCAGGAATGTTTCTATTATTTGAATCATAAAAGTGTTTAAAAATAATAAGCACACTGCAGTTATTTTACAGCTTTGATCCAGAATGAAGAGTTACTGAATACATAATCTACAGGCACAAACAGTACTGTGAAAAATGGAAGAACTATGTGATTACTTGCAGTTTTCCAGCAACCAGAAGAAATTCAAAAGAGAGGTAAGTATTAATAAGGTAAAAGCAAAGGAAGGGCAAAAAGAAAGAATACAAAGAACAGAGTCACAGAAAAATAATAATAAAAATTAATAACAGCAAAATGATAAAAAAAAAACAACAAAAAGAAAATTCATCAGTTGCAGAAAACATGACCCAACCTGTCAAATTACAACTAATAATTATAATGCATCATTTTCATCAAAATGTTATATTGTATGTAATTTAGTCATAAGTAAACACAGTCCTTAGTCACCAAAACTTTGGCTCCTAGACCATTTATTTCAGCAAGAAGATAATTTGCTGACTTACCTGCTTGCTGCATACATATAATATATGTGGTAAACAAACAGAGACAGTGCTGCAGCTTCCATCGCCAGTGATAGCACCACATTTCACTTACATGAGACATCCTGTGGAAAAAAAGTGAGCGAGAGTTCAGGGAGCTTTACAACAAGCCAAGAAAATGAGAAATACTGTTATTAGTCAAACTAGTAACCAGCAGTAAATAAAGTAGCACTTGACAATTATGGATGGCCCTAGTGTTGCTGAAACAGAGAGAGAAGTCTCTACACTTGCTAAAAAGGGTCAGAAATGATGTTGTCATTCTTAGCAGACAAAAAAGCAGAAGACTGGCCAGCCCTGGGCTTCTAAGCAGATAAGCGTGGGTGGTATTTCAGTAAGAGAAACAAGCAGCTCATATGGTGACAGTCTGAAAGACTTAAGATGTAGGGGGTTTTTTGAGATTGCAAAGTTTTACTTTACCTATTTACATAATTTACATATACAAATACATTTATGCTGTTTAAATATACATATAAAATACATACATGTTTGTTATTAACTATATAAAGATGGTAGGTGAGAATTTGCCTCTGCCCTTAACCAGCCTTTCCATATATTTCAGTGCTAATATTTTGATAGCGACATTTTCTGCTGACATCTTTAATGAAAATCCTGAAACTTTCCTTGCCAAAACCTAGGGGCTCATCTGTGCTGCCAGTGAATTCAGGGCCATCTTTATTATTTGATAAACCAAATACAATTATATACAAATCTTTATCTGTTATAGCATGAAGTTAAAGTTTCCTTTGCCTTGAAGCATACAAGACATTTAATGGCTAAACCAAAATGTTTCCTCCATGGTGGGCAGAAGAGGAAGCAAGAAAGACTCAGTACATTTGGTCAGACTTTTAACTGCATATCCAAAATGAATAGTTCTCCATTACATTCCCGTCTCATTTTATTAGAGAAGTTAACAACAAGCAAATGCAAGCAACAAGTAATGAAACATGACACACATTATTTTGATCAACTCCCTCCCCTCCTATTTGGCAATGATAACTGGCTTTTGTTCAGTAAGATATTATCTACTTATACTGGGAGAAAATCTCTAACAGAATCCCCAAAATATTTCACAAGTCTATTCCCAGCAACAGTATGTGAAGAAGAACCACAAACGAATAGTCATGAAGAAACACCGATGAACACAAACATCTTCCAGGTTAGTGTATGTTAAATACAGAAAAAAGAAAGGTATTTGGAATGGTCACATGTATGATTTATCTGGACCCAAATGTGAAAGAAAGTACAGAGTTCATACTCAGTGGCAAGAAAAAATTAATTTTCTTAAACTTGGGAAAATAGTCTTCCATCTGCTCCACAGCCATTGCTGTGAACCTGCCAGTGAAACCTGGGGGCAACTGTAAATCCTTTCCCAGCATCAGCTTCTGTTTCATCCCAAAGTGAAGTTCTGTAATGTAGACAAGCCAAACTTAATGCAGTAAGATAAACCATTGTAAAGGAACAAGTAATGTTTCAGTTTTAAAAGAAGTAGTTCATCAAACCACTCTTGTAGGCTAGGCGCCAATGGGCCTAGGTAAACGGCACTTCAACAGACTGCTGCAATCAGTTAGGTTTCCCTCCAGTGCCGTGTTACGTAGCACAAGTGTCTGATTACAAAAGAAGTCCGGTTCTTTACGGGTAGTTGTATCAAATTAGGAATTTGAAGCCGATTTATTTTTCTGAGATATTGTAAAGTCAAACTTAACAAGTGTTGAAGACAAGCATAGAAAACAGTGGGCTCTGAAATACAAGAATCTCTTTGATGAAGCCAGACACACAAAATGACCAGATTAGCAAACAATAGGATTATTGTCCTTCAACCTAATGACCCAAAAATCCCTATTAAAATCTCAGACAACAGAATGCTGAGGTTTGGGAACAGTTACTGTTCAATGTATAGAATTCATAAATCCACAATACTCTTAATATCAATTTAGAAAATTGACTTTGAACAGAAGTCCTTTTAAGACATGAAAACAGTTATATGCAAATGCAAACACATACAGCACGCACATACACTCACAAAGTTGTGAAATGGAAGTGTTGAGGACAACAGCATGACACACCAGAAATACGGAAGAATATTGCTGTTTCTACAGAAGAGAGAGTTTGCAGCTACTGATGAGATACATGCCAGCCTGCTGTGTAATCGACCAACGCAAACCTGTAGAAGTGGTTGCATTACTGTTTTTTGCTTCTTGGTTTGTTTTGAGCAAGCACAGTTAAAGTTATCAGACTAGGAAACAGTCGTAAACAATTAGTTATTAATTCAGAAGAAATCTGTGTTGATTTTCATCATATTGATACATTTTCTCTGTGTTACAGCAATCATCGCTTTTGATGTCTCTGAAGTCACCTGAAGTTTTTGCTCATTGAACAGTTGGAGAATCCAGGGGACAACTTTTGAGATACTCAAGGAAAAAAAAACCATGGCAAGTTTCTGCTGCCTAGATCTGGAGTGAATCTACCCAGTCACATTGCCCTTAGTGCCTTTCTTAAAGAATCTGAGATTCTGTGTTACTCTGAGCGAGCTATTTAATTTGGCCAATTTCTATTTGTTAATGTTTACTTGCATTGCGGTAATGCTTACAAGCCAGTACTCCATGGTGTTAGTTTACAGACTGTTTCCTCATCCTCACTCTTGTAAAAAGCACAAGTCAAGAAAGATTTCAAGAACATGGATAATCAACAACAGAGCAGAGCATAAATAAGTCAAAACAACAAGGTGGAGTAACTATAAAGATTTTTCCCCAGAGAAAAAGGCTCTTTATAGCAATTATACAATTGCTATAAAAAAATATACAATTCTCCACCAAAATAAATACATAAAAAATACAAAACCTGTCTTCTCCACTTATGTTCTCTATGGCTGAAGGACAAAACAATTTTCCTTACAACACATCGTCTCAGTTGAAAAGGAAGTTTTATCAAAATCAAACAAGAATGACCACAGAAGCAGCACAGTACCAAAACATTCCACTAATGCAGGCACCATGAGTCAGATCTGCTTCTTTTGGAGAGGACTTCTGAACATCTATATTACAAAGCATAACATCTACCTGAGTGCTATAAATGAGCGAGGAAATCAGTTACCTGTTCCTGAGATCTTGCAAAGACAAAGAGGCAGAATTCAGAAACCTGGCTGCTCACAGGTTTACGTTGTGACGTGTGTATCACCCCTGTTCACACAAGGAGTTGTCAGGGCTGGAAGTCAGATAACACGTTGCCAGCAAAAAGGCTTGTTCCATAACAAAATCCATCCCTGATATTTTTATAATGTGACATCCCAATCGGCAGACAATTATGAAAAGAAGCCAGAGCAATGGGTAAATACTTCCCAGGCATTTAAAAAAACAACTTAGAGGCAGATATTTTTAACCTATTAATACCAACCATGTTTATATTTATTTTAAGGTTCATTTTCTGGATTATTGGTGTTAATTAGCATCTAGAACTGAATCCAAACAGCTTATCAATAATTCAACAGAAAAATTTGCAAACAGATATGGGTTAGCCTGTAGCTTATGGAAAGATGATGTGGTCCCCTGCTACAACAACACTGATTTGATGGCCCAAGAGACCCGTCTGGTCTTGTGTTCCTATTTTAAATAGTATTAAAAGGGTGTGTTCTGTCATTTAATATTCTTCAGTAGCACAGAGAATGGGTATCAGTACAGCAATGTACTAAAACACACCAAGACTTTAAGTAAGCAAAGCATTCCATAACAAAGATCCCTAGAACATAAATGGATTATTTCAGTCTTTAACCCTAGAGAGACATTAAAATTGCTGAATACTGTTCATAGTGGGTTTTCTTTCTCTATTTTGTTTCAATTTAAATGAAAAAGCCCTTTTCTGTCCCCAGCTGGTAACATGCTAGCAGCTCTGAACATATCATTGTAGATTGTCAAGCAGAGAAACAAAACAACATTTTACCCAATATATTTGGAGACTATTAGGACACCTCTGGTAGCAGCACATCCATTACAGTTGGGTACAGTCTCACAACAGCAATATCTTTTTTCTTTTTTTTTTTTTTTTTTTTAAAGGGAGAAAAATTGGAAAGTGACCTTCTATGGAGTCTGATAGAAGAACTACTAGTTTTTCTATGGAGTTGCATTATTCCATTGTAGACACTGTGTGACATGGCCAGCTAAGCACTCTAGCTACCAATTCAATACAGTCCAGTCCACAGCTACTTTCATTTCCTATAACATAGGGAGACAATGAACTTATTCACAATTCATTCCAGAAGAGCAAAATAGACATGTAATTTATCTAAACCATAAATGGATGGTAACTCGACACAGTTCAAGATTAGTGGGAGACTTACTACATCTGACTACTAAACCTTTTACTCTACATGTTAGCAGCCAGCTAACACAGTATCATCACCTTTTAGAAAGTATACAGCTCTGCAAGAAAATATACACAAAATGGGAATAATCTTGGAGCATTTCATTTGGATACTGTATGGTCTCAAAACATGCAATACATGTTTGAATACACCATCTTCCTTGTTCAAAGCTTCGGCAAAGTTCCCTGGAGTAGGATGTGAATTCTGCCTCAGGCAGACTGACATGACTTTCTTTGGTCTTTGACATGTCTAAAACTATTAAGGAAAAAATGTTGCTGACACTGTAAAATTAAAAGGAAGATAACATCTTTTTCACAACTTTTTTTCTCATATAGGTTGTAAACAAAAAGATTGTAAGCTTAATCACTCTTAAGTGGAACTGCAAGTGAAAGGTGATTACAACTCCCAGCTTAGTTCCTGCAGGTTAACAGAGGAGTCGATTTTAACTTTGAAACCCTTGCTTTAAAGCGTAGGACGCAAATGTCTTCAAAGTTTAATTACACAACGTCATTTAAAATTTTCATTTTGTTAGACATTACTTATTCCTAATTATTCCTACAGTCAACCTTAAAAAAACCCTCACACTCATCGAAAGAGATGAAAAAAATAAGACACTGCCTTTTAATTTAAACAGTGCCAGCTGTATCGGATCCATCTTAGTCCCCCGGCTTTCCTTTCAAAATGAACTTTTCCCAGTTGCGGGCAACTAAACTGCTGGCTGTTTGCACTCTGCAGGACTGCAACACTAGGTTTTTCGGACCTCCTCCTCATTCCTGCCTTAACTTCACCGTGCACTGGTAGAAAACCCGACCCTTTTCCCCTCGTACTGATTCCCTGAAGTCCAGCCACAGCTCCTCTCTCTCACCTGGCTATGAACGCAGCCGCGAAACGCCTAACCCCAAACCGTAGTGCCTCGCCTTACCTTCGGTGAGAGTCTGTCAGTAAAGACGAGACATATCGAGGAAGGCG
>VXBL01009843.1:635118-645826 GCA_013400195.1 Aramus guarauna
CAGGAGACGGTAGCCACCAAGCCCAAAGCCACCCCCAAAGGTCACAGGCCACCTCTGAGGAGATCCCATACCAGGGACAGTGCCCTTGGTGGTTGCAACCTCCTGGGCACGCAGCACCTTGCAGCATCCCAGTGGCAGCAGGTCCCTGGGTGCAAACACACCCCACCGCTCCCCGCACTGTACGCGGCGTAGATGAGCACACATGGGCCTGCCTGCACTCCTCTGGGAAACAAACCACCCCACTGCATCCCGGAGTTGCCGACACTTAAAAGCGTGTCATTTTTCTCTGGTCCACAGAACACACTATGCTTGGGATAGAAGATAGCTAGGTGAGGTGACGCATCTCTGACCCATTTTCTGAAGTATACAAGGCTGTAATGCTGCTTGCACATACAGAGCTGACCCATACCTCACCCCTGGGTAGCATTTTTAGAGGGTAGTTTGCATCATTTGCTAATGATCCTGAGTTGCTTTGTTCAATTAAAATCTGTACAATGTGGTACTGCACCACAGCTGGGTAGGAAAACATTGAAATGATAGAAAGGGAAGCACAGCAAAACACAAGGTCACAAACAAAGTCCAGAATTTTCACAGTACTCCTTAGATCTGAGCTGGCAGGATTAGGAAGGATGGGAAGAGAAGATTTGGCATAGTGAATCATTCAATGAAGTTATCAGCGTGCAATGGCAGCTAAAAGCAAACACAGTTCCTATTTAACAACAACAACAAAAAAATCACTAAATTTTTCATGTATTTTATACTGAACATTATTATTCATTCATTCTGGTCAATTTTTATTATCTGTCTTTAAAACCCATAAGCTGCAGGCTTGCTTTCATTGCAACTTCCTGGCACTGAACACGGGCGGAGGAACCGCTGGGGCTGGGTTAGCCAAATCTACATGGCCAGCTGGACTCAAAGGCAGCATGAACGGCTTTGTACACGGTCGTCCTTTTCTCTGCATGAAGAGCTCCGTATTCTGAGTACGTATTGCACTGCTTTTCACCCTGTGAATCTCCCCAGGGGAACACGGGAGGCACAGCGAGGGGTACATGCCAGCTCTCCTCCAAGACTTACAGTCAACTGCCCTATTGCTTTCTGTACCAATCTGCTCTATTTCTGGATAAAGTCTGTGTAGATCAACTGTATATTGCATTTGCAGTGAGTCTAACTTATCAATGCACCTAAGACTTTCTATTATGTACAGTCAGTTTGTGCTCAGGCAATAAACCTACAAGTTCTCGCTGCCTGGGTTTTATTGTACACACACAAATTGCATTTACCTCACACACACAGCAAAGTTTGTGCATCTAGAATGCATTGCACTCGCTGTACATGTGCAAATCAATTGAAGACTGAGCTCGATATCTCCTGGGCATATTGGACTCACTGTGTATGTGATGCAGACAGTAAGTGAAGAGCATCTGGAAGAAGTCAATCTGCTGTTCACACAGAGATTAGTGATACGTGTGCAGTGCTTATCTGCCGGCTATGTTGGAAACTTACATCTTCCTTCCCTACTTGGAAGGCATTAGAGGTGACCGCAATTCCAGAACCTGGGAGTCAAGCAAAAAAAAAGGGGAAAAAAAAAAAAAAAAGAAATTGTAGGATTTTTCTCCTGTCATGCTCTTGTTGACCTTTTTCTTGGTTAATTCCTCTGTTCTGAATTCGCCATCATATCTTTTCTCTGTCACCACTCTGCTTTCCCCTTCACAGCAGGAGCACTGCTGCTCCTGGATCCCCAAACCGAACACTGCCTGGTGGGAAACGCTGGTGCTGTCCAGTGCAGATTTTCTGGATGATGAAGTAGCACGTTGCTGCAGCCTGTCTCAGAGCTGCAGAGCAGCAAAGAGCAGCCTAACGGCTCACGAGAAAATGCCCATTATTATCTCGCAGCAGCTCACTGTGCCACATCTGCCTTTGATTAATAGTGAAACAACTTGTTACAGGGTGGGCAGTCAGAGAGGGGCTACTTTTCTGAAGACGACATTTTTAGTATCACTTATTTGGCCTGACATCATTGGTGAAACAAATTCTTTGTAAAGGCAATGATTTCTTTAACAGACATAGATATTTCTTACTAACTTCCATAATGTGGTTAATCATCATGACACCTTAACCCATGTTAACATGGGACGATACCGAAAGGTTCAGCCCGCTGAGAATTCACAGCTTACATGTAATGAAAGAAAAGCATATTTGCTTTCAAAACCAACATGCATATGAATGGTGTTAACGTCCCTTTTGTAATTTTGAGAGAATCAAGCTAGGACTACCGTCACAGCTGTAGAAGCCTGCTATCTGCTATGCGTCATGCTGCTGCTTAGCAAGAGGGAGAGTTTGTGTGTGTAGGTTACAGTGATTTCAAGGTCTCTGTCTCAGAGTGAGAGGCTGCAGGCCACCACACAACACCCCTCACTCACGTTGCAGGCTGTGTTTTGCACAATATGAGTAAGGAGAAAAGTGTGAGATACCAACAGAAAGCTGAGCAGGTCTTTTTACTCTTCTCCTACTCTGTCTGTAGTGGCAATGTTGCTTTATGCTTATTTTTATTATCCTACAAGCAACAGTGTCTGAATATTGTTACATACAGGGATAGCATATTCTATGAATATTCCAGAGTGTTTCATGAATATTCTGAGATGATTAGTGAAAAATTTTGTGTGACATTTATAGGCTCAAATTTTTTTTTTTTGGCTTTTTTCATATATTTTTTAAACTTAACTGTTAGGGTGGTTTTCTTATGTTTGGTGCAACATTGCATGGACCTCCAAAAATATTTTATAAGAATGTTAAAGAATGTTTTGTGAAATAATAATATGAAATATCATGTTTTATGTCTGGATACTTAATTTTAATGTTTGAGAAACATTTTTCTCTGAACTTTTGTTTTGAAACTTTCTTCCTTATTAAATCAATTATATTTAGGAAAACCTGTGTTTATTTTCCAAATAAGTGCAAATACTGAAACTTTATTGCCTGTAGCAGTGCAAAAGAGAAAACACTTAATGCACAACAATAAAAAGGAAGCTTAAAATAAAAAGTGTGATGCTATAAACTTACGAAGAAAATTCAAGATCATATGCATTCTCATAAAGTCCAAGGGAAAAAAATATTGGCTTTGCACTCTACAACCCTTCCTGGCTTTCTGCCTGGTCATTCTCCTATCTTGGAGAAAACATGATAGATACCCCCAGCTGAGTCTGAAAGTTCAAAGGTGAGCTCCCGGAAGCCGGTTTTGAGGATCAAAGTCTGGGCGTTGATCTAAAAGGTGAAGTAGAAGCATCAATGTAAACTGCTGCTCCCAATCCTTGTAATTCAAGAATTACTTCAGACTGTTGAGATACAGCAGACAAGGACTCTGTTTCACTATGTTTTTACATAAGGTACTCTTTACAGTCCTGCCGCTCTTCCTTTTTGAGGCTCTTCTGTCTCTCTGAAGACTACTTAATCAGGTCCCAGACTTCCCGACCCTGGCCACCCTTGTTTGCCCCTAGCTGGGTCACAGCAGAAGCTATCTGTTACAGTCCAGAGGACAATCTGCCTCATCTTCCTGGCTTTTCTACTGAGTCAGCCAGAAGGTCTCTAAACAGCTCCTCTTTCCTCATTTTCCCTTATTTGAGAAATTAAGAGCCTTACCTTTCTGTTTCAGGTGTAGATGAGGTGAGAACAAGATCAGGCAGGTCTTTTTCTTTGTTCAGTTCTTTTTTTCTGGAGAGATGTTTTCCCTTCAGAGTTGAGATGCCATCCAGACAGGGCTGGTTCCCATTACTAAGAGACTGAGGACGTGGCCAGTCAGTTTTCATTGTGGTCCTTAATGCAATGGTTTCACGTACATGCTGGGCAGGGATGGCCGAATGCTGGATGAGTGGATGTTTCTTAGAGGCTGCTGATCCAGTGGATGGGGGAAATGATGTGCTGTTTCTATGCCTGACCAAGTCCCAAGCAAGCATGGGCGTCCAGGGACTTGGGAGGCAGGGGAATTGGAAGGACTGTATTGACTGAAGTTAGTAATTAGTGCTACTGCCTATAAATGATTGCACTGACATAAATGTTCTTGAATTTAATTTTTTTTTTGTCTCCTGAAAACAAGCATAAAGTGAATTGTAACTAATATATTTTTACAATGTAGGTGCAGAGGTTCAAGGGCTACCATACACTCTTATATTTGCCTTATTGGTACTTTCTCTGTGTGCTTTCGTGTGCATAAAACTTAGGTTATGAAATATTTCCTGTCAGAGAGGTTACCAATGGCTAAAATGCTGTGCTTAGTGCCAGATGAAATGTCTTTGATGAAGTGCTGAGAGCATGGCATGTACAGTGCCTGCACACATTGCACTCCATAAAATTCTGTGAAGTCCATGACCTCGAGCAGAGCAAGAGACAGATTGGGCAGCAAACTAATTCAGATGGTCGTCACAAAACTTTTCAGGTTTTTAATCAATGTCCCTTTTTTTTGAGCCCATTTCAACTCCTTACTCCAGATCAAGCACTCCAGGGGTCCTAAACCTTAGCCTGCTGGAGCGTGCTGCCACGGGTGTCCTTGCACATGTTTCTGATCTGTGGGGTTGGGAGGATGCTGGAGGTCCTTGCTTGCCCACTTGTAAAGGCTTCCTGAACTTTCACTTCTCTCAAGGGGAAGAGGAACCTCAGAACTTTTTCCCAGCTTCAGATTAATGAATTTAGGAGCAGGGCTCATATTACATGGTAACGCACTCTATTGCTGTAAAGAACCTGTAGGACAATGTTGCTAGCAGCAATGAACAATTAGCAGCAGCCTGCTCTGAGCTGGTATCTGCTGTTTCAACCGGAAGATAAACCTGGTGAGCAAGACCTTGTAGAACCAGAGGATATGCAGGGAGAACTAGTCATTCTTGGTGTGATACGAAGCACAGGGGAAGAAGCACAGTAAACAGAAGACCATAGACAGTGACAATAGGGGCTTCATCAAAGAGATCATTCATTTCTGTGAAGTATACTTTGAACTTACTAGATACTAACCAACAGGGTAGAACGCATTAAGCTATCCAATTCTTTTGTCTAAAAATGTGTCTCTGGCTGCAAGTCATTTTAATGCTAAGTTCAACACTAGATAATTCCCCCACATTCTCAACAGACCAAGTCTGAAATTAGAGCAATTTAAAGACAGTAACACTGATAGCTACGGTCTCCCCCAGAATATTAATACTGGGAGCAAATATATGGATATTTTTTGTACAAAACTGAGATAACCTTTTCCCATCAGGATCTGTGTGCTACCCTTTCAGGAATGAATAAATACTTGGCTGGAATGAGAATAAATTCTCATCCCTGAAAACTTCTGAGGTGTCACCAAATTTACTTTTTGTCTGCATATGCCACTTTACAAATAACCAAATTCTAAGGAGCAAAAGGTTTCAGCTGAGCAGGCTATAGTTTCTGGTACCAATTAACCTGATTAATTTGTAATTCTGGATTCTTGATTTTTATTTTTTTTTTCAGTCATGAATTAGCCAGTTTGGAGGAGTTAAAAAACCAGTCATTCTACACCTATTTTTAGAACCCAACTTTTCCTATAATACAACTTCTGGGCAGGATTTCTCACTTCCGGTTTCTGTCCAGATGTTAAAGATTTGGAACAACTGGAAGAAAAGCTGACCTCATGGTATTTCCATCGGGTTCCACTAGTGGAACAACTGGAAACCTCATGAGGAAAGCCCTTCTCTGTCTAAGCGTTCAGACTAGTTTTGCAGACTCAAGAGCTTAGGAAACTTTGGATAAGTTTTGAGTAAGCATCAAAATATTTGGATGCTTATCAGAACTGAAACCAAAGTGAACGTTATGAAGTTCATTCATCATTCTTTGTAAAAACCACACAAGTTGTAGCACAATCACAGGATTGCATAAAAATGGAAATAATTGCACATTAATCATAATCAATAAGCTTTTTCCCATATCACAAAAATAATATACTTCTCAAGCAGAATGAAAATTAGATGCTAAACACAAGTGCAACATTAAATCAAAAAAAGTTTTCAAAGAGCAGAGTTGCAGTTGTAGGGTGAAAGCAGTAAACATACAGATGTATAAACCCTTTTTGACTTTTAAGAGAATGAAAGGAAAAAATGTGATAGTGCCGTATTTGAGATTAGCTAGCTATCAGCTGCTCTTCTAAAACTTTTCACTGTGTTCCAGCTGAAACCACAATAGTTACACAGCAGTATTTTAAGCCAGTAATGAAAAGTATTAGTTTGAAGGTTTTGAAAAAAGATTCTTGCAATTCCACTTTTAAATAAATTACACAAAAAAGAACAATATTCATTCAAAACTATGTGAAAATTTGACCTACCTTTATAATTTAAATTCCATCTCCTGTGCATATACATTATTATAAATTAAACAAGCATATGCTATCTGTTCCACAAGACAAGCAAGAAACATAAGAGGTTCTCGAGCCTGAAGCACATAATGGAGTGATACAGATAACATTTAGTCTGGCAGCCTTCAGCTCCCCCAACTGAATGATCAGGAATGTTTTAAAAGGTGAACTAAATGGGACAGATTTTGGTGTGAATTCAGAGAAATGATTGAACTCAAGTTTCAGACTACCAGGCCCCAGCCAGTACAAGAACAGTTAATTAAAATAAAAAAAATAAAAAAGTGCTTTCCATTAAAAAAGCACTGAGAGCATCTGAGAAAAAAAATCCCAAACCTGAACTTGTCAAAGTACATTTTAAATTGCCTTTACCATAATATCTGAATGCTTGATAACACAGCACCCTTGAGTGAATACAGGGACTTACCCTTATTTTCCAAATGGAGAACTGACAGACAGAGAATAAGGGGAAAACTACAGAAAAAATGCTTACATACTAAGTGTCCAGCCTGGAATTCTTAGGATATCATTTTCCCTTGTGATTTTTGTGCTATATTTGTAACACTTCTATATTTTTAAGATGTATTCCTGTTGAGCTCAGGCTTCCTCATGCTAAAAACTAACAGGGAAGTGGAAATACAGGAGCTAGTAATGATTTTTTTTCAATTTAAAAAACTCTATGACAGCAGCAGGAACTAGTTCTTCATAGCTTCCTTAAACTAGTTTTGTCTGCCTTCAACTCCTTTCCCATGTGTTGTTACCCCTTTCTCACTGGTTGCAGGTATTGGGCACAGTGAAGAAGCATCTCAAATTCTACAAATGATCCTGATTCTTGCAGGAATATGTATAGGCTCCCAGCAGTGAATAAAGCTGGGACCTTGAGGGGAGCGTAGTGAGAAATGAAAGGTTATATCACAATATATATTGTTATGTGGCTACTTTCTAACCATGTCCAGCTCGCTGAGCTCCTCTTGAAACTGGACCATCTAACTCCAGAACCTCCAATTAAGCCACCGTATTTCACTCCAACTTGACCTGACAATAATACAACATTCTCGTTAGGACTTGCATCTAAAGAAGAAAAAGTTGTGAGGGAAAACAGCTTATCTGAAAAAGAAATACTTCTAGATGAGACAAAACGAGTTCATAATCACTAGATTAACATGTATATTTACCTCACCCAAACCTGGACTTTTCTGGAAGGTGATTTAGGAATCCTCACCTCTGCAGACCTCCTGGCTACTTCTTCTTTGTATCTTCTCTTTTCCTTTCACAGGCAGAATATAATTAAAAAAAAAAAAAAATGCAGCGAAAAAACCTGAAAAGCAAGGGCAGAGCCCCATTAAGAGAATGGTACTGGAACAGGAATCTTTTTGTGATTGCAGGGGTGAGGAGAGGTATCAGTGGTGACTTTCCACAGACAGGCTGCAGAGCAGGGGAAGGAAGTCAGCAGTGGAGAAACAGACACCAAAGCTTTAATTCAGAACTGTAATAGAAGATCTAGTCCACCATCTGAACATGCTTAATTCATTGTGAAAGCTGAGCTAGATGCATATGTTTTCAATTTATTTTACTTTATTCCTTTTTAAATGCTGCTGTGACTCTCATCATAGAAGCGAGACTGCACCTACTTGGACTGCAATGCGAATGTGCAGTCCCATGAATTTTCCAAGACTATGTTTGTAGGATGTGCTTACAACTTGTCATAGCCCAAGTCATGATTTATTTTTTTTTAATCTTTCAGATCCTTTGTGAAAGTTTTAGAAGAAGACATAGTAAAACATCCTAAAACATAGCCTCAGGAATTGAATTCACTTAAACTTTTAGTGTTACTTCTATGGGACATGTGTTGGGTGGTTATATCTATGCTTTTTTCCTTAATTTAAGAGAGAGTGCATATGAAAAACAGTTAAGGTTGTATTTCTTCATGATGAATAAATAAGACTTGGAAAATTTTGTGGGGAAGGAGAAAGAAACAAGGAATGTCTACTTCCCTAACTTGAAATCAGGGCTTGACAAGTGACAGAAAACTGTGCAAGGAGAAAAGAAAATATTTTCCACTTAATGCTGTGTGAAACTTTGATGTTTCATTCTTACTATTATACAATTTTTCCTACTCTCCTTTCCCCCTTCTTTCCTTTCAATTTTTCAAAACATCATAAAAAGAATAAACTGTGTTACAGAACAAAGTCAGTCACAACATTTACCTTAAAAAATGAAAGAAAAAAAAAAGAAAAAAGAAAAAAAAAGAAAAAAGAAAAAAAAAAAGAAAGAAAGAGAGACAGAAGAAAACCCTGCCTCTAACTTTTTCATAATTTTTAAGCACTACTTTCCATTTCTATTTGGGAAATATGGACCAGTCCTACTCTCAGTAGAGGTGTCTCCTGTAGTCCTTTGCTAGGGCTCAGAGACTGTTTATTTTACTTCACTAAGCATTGCCTATATGTGGATATACAAAATAATCCTGCAGATCGTACCCCTGAGTGCCAGGAGGAGTTTAAGTGCAGATATAGCCGGCAGCGTAATCCCCCCATACAACAGCCCTCTCCCCAGTGCCGTGGTGGAAAAGGCACCGGACAGCGTTTCCCAGTGAAATGACGCAGCCAGAACCCGTAGCGTACCCACAGCAAATGCCAGCCAGTGAGGAGAAATCACCCGTTACTTACTGAAGTGAGGAGCAAGCTTTGCCCACGGACCAGGACACGGGAGGAGAGGACGGATCCCACAGCACAGGAGTTGTAGCTGCTCCTGTGTTCCTGTAGCTCGCTTCGTATTTCAGCCTTAAGGTCTAGCTAATCATGAAAGCTGCTACTGCTTACATGCTCTGTTACATTATAGTACATATTAGGATTACTGTGCTTTCTAAGGTAAAAGAAATAACCAAAATCTGCTCTTATTTTTATTACTATTAATGACTAATACACACTCTTAATCTCTGACATCTGTCACAATAAACAGTGACAGAGAGAAACCATTACAAATAATGTAAATACAGATGCAAGTATAAATATTCAAGATTCCTAAAGTTCAAAGGTGTTTGAATATAATTCACATTTAGTTTTCTTATTTTGCAATTTTAAATTATTTTCATTAGAAATGGGCAATCATGAGAATGCAGAGGGTTAAAGAACAAGTTCCAGACAAATCTCTTGTAAGAAAACATCTGAACTTAATGATCTTTTTTGATAATCCACAAAGATTAATTTTAAAAATACAGTAATTCTTTTGAAGTTCACCATTTTCATTGTGATGTTGAAACATCTTCATGTACATAAGCTTTGTCTAATCTATCCTGAACATACTTATTTGTTTTTTCAAATAGAAAAGGAAATTCAGACAGTTGAATGTTAGTGCTGCTTATTAATTTCACAGCATTAATATTGTCAGTAATTTATCAAACTAGAGGTATTTGGTGGACCAGTGAGAGTTAATGACTCAGCAGCTCAAATATGTCCCTAAAGCAATGATCTAATATACAGGTTCTTTTATGTCCTAAGTTACTGGAGTCTGTTTCTCAATGACTTGGTTTTACCATCATCACATCATAACTCTAAACATCTGCCTTGACATCTTTATTTAAAGTCTCAGTGGAGAAGTGAATGGAACTGCAGTGAGGGCCAGCCTCTCTCTTAAGGTAGGTATATACCATGCAATTGTGGGCAAGACATGTTAGCTGAATGACCTGGGAAGGCAGCAATGTCTACCCCAAACTCCTCCTATGAAAAAGTAGTCTGCAGCAATGGAGTCCCACTTTCAAATAACCACTTTACGACATTGAAACTAGTATGCTAGAAATATTAACATATTAGTAGAGTTATTTTGTGTATCGTTAAATGAGCCTACTTTAAAAGGCTGCATTTAGGTATTCAGAGTGGGTGTTCCTATGGGTACTGCCCTTTCTTCTTGCGAAACATGCTTCCTCCATGTCTCCTCTCTGCCCTTATTGCCTCATGCATTTTTGGAGGACGATGAAAAAGGAAACAGCACTGTGTCCACAGATGACAATAATGGCTTCTTACTCATCTTTCTGCCCCCGGGCATGCAGCACTCCCCCTCCATCTTCTCTTTGCTCAATAATAGGCAACTGGATCCACCTTGCACTGGAATTTCACACATCACCTTAGCAAGTCATGCACATGTCAACAAAGAAGTGCAAAACTCTAACCACTATTGAGGAAGAAGGGTAAGTGTATGAGGTGGCAGAAGATAGACATCAGTGGGGTGATGTGTTGGGTTTGCATGGCAAGGTTTTGGTAGCAGGAGGGCTACAGGGGTGGCTTCTGTGAGAAGCTGCTAGAAGCTTCCCCTGTGCCTGATAGAGCCAATGCCAGCTGGCTCCAAGACGGACCCGCA
>VXBL01009843.1:646363-661308 GCA_013400195.1 Aramus guarauna
CTCTCCCTGTCCTTATCTCGACCCACAAAGCTTTTCATTATACTTTTTCTCCCCTGTCTGGTGAATGAGGGGAGTGATAGAGCAGCTCTGGTGGGCACCTGGCCCCCAGCCAGGGTCAACCCAGCACAGGTGATTAAGAAGATACAGGAAATCTCAGGAGGTGGGAAGGTCAGAAGAAAGACACTGGGGAAATGGTAGAAGTGTTGAAGTGGTTTTTGTATCAGGAATAGCGTGGCCAGCAGCACTAGGGAAGTGGTTGTCGCCCTGTACTCAGCACTGGTGAGGCCGCACCTCAAGTACTGTGTTCAGTTCTGGGCCCCTCACTACAAGAAAGACATTGAGGTGCTGGAGCATGTTCCAAAGAAGAGCAATGAAGCTGATGAAGGGTCTAGAGAGCAAGTCCTATGAGGAGCGGCTGAGAGAAGTGGGGTTGTTCAGCCTGGAGAAAAGGAGACTGAGGGGACACTTCATTGCTCTCTACAACTACCCGAAAGGAGGTTGTAGCGAGGTGAATGTTAGTCTCTTCTCCCAAGTAAAAAGCAATAAGACAAGAGGAAATGCCCTCAAGATGTGCCAGGTTTAGAGGTTTAGATTGGATATTAGGAAAAATTTCTTCACTGAAAGGGTTGTCAAACATTGGAACAGGCTGCCCAGGGAAGTGGTTGAGTCACCATCCCTGGAGGTATTTAAAAGATATGTAGATGTGGTGCTTAGGGACATGGTTTAGTGGTGGACTTTTCAGTGTTTGGACTTGATGATCTTAAAGGTCCTTTCCAACCTCAACGATTCTATGATTCTATGGATTGGTGGAGGAAAGCTGGATGGATAAACCGAAAAGTGCTGAAGAGGTAGAGACAGGACCACATAATGGAGAGAAGAGAAATGGAAATACTGATACAGAGTGAAAAAATGGCAAGAGACATCATTGTAGTGAGAAGAGGAAAGAATGGAAGAAGGTAGAAGGAGGTACAGAAAGAAAGCAACAAATTACATTGGAAAAGTTGAAAAAATATGAAAAAATCATTATTTATTAAGATTAAAATCATTAGATCAAAAGGAAATTGGTGTGGAAAAGATGATGCAAAAACTTGGACCTGGAGTTCATACACTGCAAACAAGTATTTTTGCAAACATTTTAAGAATTTATCTGGAAATGCACTTTTCAGAACACTGTTTTTAGGCATCACACATATTATGTGAGAATGTGTGTATAGAGATAATGCCCACTATACCAAATATTATAAGGATGAACAATCTAAATCATTAAAAGCCATGAATTTACAAACATTACATTCTTCCTCCATTTCCCATCCTCTTTTTTATGAACTTGAATGCAGACATCCATTAAGCTAATGAGCAAAATGGAGCTGAATTTACTCTAGTATGCCTGGAATGGCTCCCAATGCTGCTCGGTTCAATAGTCAGTAAGATTTAAATCTGACTTTTTGTAGAGTTTCCATAAATAACCAGCTCAGATTCAGAAAGGTCCAAACACCCCAAATTCCTACTGAAGTCAATACGAGCAGTGTCTGTTAAGCTGCTCTCCACATTTTGTCCCTTTATCTTGTATCAGAAGAACTTTCTCTACCATTAAAAACAATCTCCAAATAAAAACTAAGTTTTTTTCCTGAGTTATAATGACTAAATTACCTTGCATTATTGACATAAACATTTCAAAAGACAAAAAGAATCATTATGATGTCTCCAGTGATGGTTATTAATGACACAGTCTTTAGAAGCTGTACAGTTGTTCTCAATTTCTTTATTCTCAGTAGAGAAGAAAAAAGTCATTAATCTGTTGTTGTTCTGGCAGTTGTTAGTACTTAAGCTTCTTAAAGCACAACTAAAAGAGTATAATAGTAACTTAAGAAATCATCAGCTTAGCAGTAGTGTTGGATGTCAGGACAGGTTACCGATTTCAGCCAGTACTTATACTGTAATCAGCAGTGGAAATAATTTGAAACTGCTTTGCCTACACAAGCAGAGCTGATTCCCCCTGAGGTCAAGGGAAAGGTTCCCACTGACTTCAACAGGCTTTGGATGGAGCTGTGAGGAAGGAGCTGCACAGGCTAAATACTGGTGTCAGAATCTGGGGTTCTGCCAGACAGACGCAGAAAGAGAAACGGGGAATTTCAGAATGCTTCGTTCCTGGAAGAGATGAGACTTTCTATTCTTTGTTTTTTAGCCCTAATTATTCCCCATGCAAAAAAAGGTCAGTAGGAAAGAAACAGGAGAAAAGATTAAATTTTTCTTTTGCTCTCAAATCTTCAACAGGATGCGAATATATTAATGAGAAACCAATCTGTTTTAAATAGTCTTTACTCCACTAACAGTGACAACAACCAAAATATAGGAAGGTACAATCTAGGAAAACAATCTATGGTGTTAGAATCCATGGACAAACAAAGTTTTGGGTCGAATGTCAGAATGTACACTGGAGAATTCCATTCCCCGACAGCATCTGTTTTGTGCTTGTTTGGAAATAGTCTGACGATTAATACTGGGATACCCTCTTTGATACAATATACAGCATTACCCCCCTCCCCCTCCCTTTTATCAAATTTGGGAATATTAAGAGCCAAGGAATACCCCTTTTATTGAATCCTCTTTTTATCATGATTATAGTAAAACATCTCTCTAAAAGCTGATTTTATGTGGGGAGATAGCAAAAATTCCAATTTATATTGAGCAATGTTTCTCTTAATTTTCCATTGGTTTTCACATTTATAAATTAGTTAAGTGTTAATACCTTCTGAATTACACTAGATTTAAAAATTACAAATGAGGGGACAACATGTTGAAAATAAATAATTTATATAGTAGATCAATATTAAATACATTGATTTATTTTCATGACATAGGCTGGACATGTATTAAAATATTCATATTAGGCACTGCAAGTGCTTAAACTTTGTATTCTTTAGATTATCAATGGATCAATCACTGGCTTTGTCTTCAAGCACTTTCTGCTCAAGCAGACATGCAGACAAAAGCAGCAAACATGAGCACTGTAATAAATTTATTGTAGCACACTGGTGTTTTTAAGATATAACAAATAAATAATTTTTACCAGAAAACCAGGTTTGAATATAGACTGGTGTAGGGAAGCAAGTTCATAAAGAGTGTGAACTTCCAGCACAGAGGAAAGCTTTTGTCCTTTTCTGAGCCAGAAAGCGTATTCATCTTTCCCAGTGTCAGCAGTGCAAATACGTGCAATTTACACATTATTGTCTAAGCTTCTGAAAAAATGTGGCCCTTGAGGCTTTCTTCTTCAGAAAACACAAAGTTAAGCTTCCCACTAACATTTTTTTTTGGTGGGAATCACGTAAGAACAGTTGGGAAGCACAATTAAAAAATTCCTTGACTGTAACCCATTCACCACACCCCCAAGCCCAAACTTAGCAGGAAAATAATAGTGATACGGTAGAGTTGCCTTACCATGGCATGCCTTAAAAAGTCATCTTGACACTTGGATTGTTATAGCATGGGGCCAAATTCAGTGCAATTTTAGTTAATGGTGCACAAGTTTTTACAGGCAAGTTGGATGCAGCATTTTATATTTTATATTTTACTTTTGTCAGTTGATGAAACAGGTATATGAATGAGCCTTGGTGATATTATAGGTCCTCTGATTTGAGTCTCTTTTTGCATGCAATAGGTTTTTACTTTAAATGCACAATAGATCCAAATACCTGAGGTTTTGGGTTTATTTTCCCTTGAGGCAATAGTTCCTTGGCAGCTCACCATGCCTTGTCTACTTGCTTTGCATAAGAAACAACAGGACAGTGTGAGTAGTTAGTGCAAAAGACTTTGTCTTTGCAGAAAATGTCGTGTGTCATGATCAAGATATATTCATATATATCCTATATGTATGCACACACATATGTGTGTGTTGACTAACAGCTAATTAAGTTATTGTCTGCATGGGGACTGAAAGAAACTGAGAACTCATAGATGCACGCTGAAAAAGAAGTGCTGTATTCAGAAAATAACATGGAAAAACAATCAGCTTGCCAATATGTGTATTGCTCAAGTAAAATATTACCTTAATAAAGGAGCTAAGAACCCACTTGTGTCTATATAGATGTAAATATATTCCAGTTTATTATTTTAGCTCTAGTTTATGCTAGAATTACTCATTTAAATTACTGATGTAATAAAAACAAGTCTTGCAAAGCCCAGTGAGTAAAATCACCAAGACAGCGGTTAAGATCCGGAATCCAAATGAGAGTAACACTGTCTAAGCAAAAATCGATGTTCCCTCATCTAATGCTTTATCCAGGTACTTCTGCTTGTAGTTCAAGCTGCTTAAACCATGGCAAATGCAGTCTTTTAGTCATTCCTCTCACAGCTATGATGCACTAAAATTTCACAACTGCCTTCTGCTTCATGGATGCTGAACTGTCTCCCCGTGGTGTTGATCCCCTAACAACAGAAAGCAGTCACCTGGGAAAATTTTGGTACCTACATTGTGGTCTTCCCTCCAACCCACATACTGCCCACCTCTTCACAAAAGCCCCTTCCTCCCCCGACCCTCACTGTGCCGTGGAGGCCCCAGCCCTGCAGCCTCCATCACATCCCAACTAACCTCAGCACTCTTCCCTGCGGTGCTCAGGGCCATGCGAGAGGATACCAAACTTGAATCCTCTTCCCAGTCTGCATTTCTCCCTGTTGTGCTCATAAAGCAAATAATTTCCTGTACCATCATTTTTTTCAGACCACAGCCTTTTACCTACATCTCTTTTCCTTCACAACCCCTCCACCTCAGGGTGCCTCACTGCATCCCCAGATGCTGGAAGCAGACCTATTAAATGAGAGAGGCAAGATGGCATGAGCCAGATGAATGGTAACTGGCAGAATTCAACTAAACCGTGGGCTGTTCTTGGAGAAGACTAAATTAACTGCTGTGGAAGAGAGGGATTATGGAAATACATAAAACTTTGAGAATAGCTCTGTTGCTGTTCTCAACAGAAACACAGAAGAAAAACATAAGCTACCACCAAGAGAAAAGTTTTGAGCCATTAAATTATGCATTTTCTCAGTGTTAATGGATATTTGGTCTGTGGAAGCAGTGTGGATTTTATAATTCATTTATAACTCATAACCTAAAATACAGAGTGGAATTCATCGAGCAGATAAAAATTAAGCTATCAAGAAGATAGGTGTATAGTTCAATACATCTATGCTACCTCATTCATTAGAGGAGAGAGATGTAGAAAAGCCATTCCATGCCTTTTGGACATCTAGTAGATGGGAGAATTTGGACATAATAAGATGGGAGAACTTGCTCGCTGAAGGATACAATGACCACAGGAGCAAAGACAGTCAGCTTACCATAGATGTCTAATGAACGTGACAAATGTCAAATTAGATGAATCCCTTACTTCCTCTGCAAAGTCATCATGTTCTCCTTTCCTTTTTATTTCACCAACTCTGTAGAGTCATTCAGTCAACTATCATACATTTTCCTGTAATTTACAGACCTATTAATTATGATATTTCATATTATTTCTCTATAGAGGAGATACGGTAGGTTCAAAATCATCATGGTTAATGTATTGACTATAACTGGCAGGGTTTGGGGACAGGTGGCAGCAGGGAAGATCTGTATAGGAAGAGACCACAAGCTGCTCTGTGGTGGCTACAGCTGGGTCCACCTGGCTCTGTAACGCCCATGGGCAACCCATCATACTGGCTCTGAAACCTGTGTGGGTAACCTATTGTACACCACTGCAGGGGAGCACCCAGCACCTGTGTTTAGACATTTAAGAAAGAGCAGGAGCTGCTAGGAGGAGGAAAGTAGAAGGGGACATTGTCTGGGATGTGGCTGGAGACACTCTTGGAAGGGGGTGCTCCACAATGAAGGAGTTATGACTTTGAGGGCTCTGTTACTACTGTGTTGTGACAGGCTGCAGCTACTTCTCACATGCAAGAATGCTCCTCCTAAGTGCTTTTCAAAAAGTTTCAGGTACAAATGTGACCTTAACTAACACTATTAAATAGAAAGTCCATGATGGGCTAACTCACTGCTGATCTTGTTAACTGTGTGAATGTCATTGATAAACATGTTGAGTTTCACGTGTTGGGACAACACAGGCAAATTCTTCCTCCCTGCAAACTGAGGCTTCTTTTCCTGAAAAGCCAGTTATGCTTTTACATACATATACATATATAAAAAGCCAAATTCCTATTATGCAACAGGCAATATTGTGTTTATTGGCTGTTTCTCAAAATAATGAGAAGCATTTTAAACTGGTTTGGCATTTTAAATATAAGTTGGTGAGATGCAAAGTGAGTAATTAAATTCAGGACCAAAGAACTTGATACATAACTCTTGATATGACCTGTTATAAGCTTTAAGATAAGAAACTGCAATTTCCTGGTGCAAACACTTATTTTAGGCTTAATCTAATCAGAATGACTGTAAACTAACAATTCACAAGTTTCATGTGTACACCCTTATTATGATATCCACACAACCATACTGAAGAAAAACTTAGAATACGTTACACAGCAACAAGGAGAGACTGAGGTAAACTCCAACAGAGCTTTTTCTAAAAGCCAGAGTTCCTTTTACTCCAGAAGAAACTGTTCTAAAATGATTTCCCATTTTGCATGTCAGCTTAATGGATAGTCAAAAGATTGCCAGTATTTCTTCAGAAGATCCTTTGCGTTGCTGAGGGCGGTTTATGCTGTGTGCACAGAAATAAAGTGACTAGACTTTCCTCAAATGGCCATCAAATGAGTGAAGGAAAACCTTTTTGTAATGGTTGCCATGACCATTTATAATATTTGTTAGTCTGTCATCCACTTCTACTCTTTCCTTTACAGAATTATGAAAAAAGAGAATAGACCACAACTTAATTCAATCACAGCAAGCAAAGGATGGAAACAGACCCCACACAATTGCTGTATTTCCTTTCTCTCTTAAGAATGATACTGGCAACTAAACAAAGAAAATTTGAAGAGGAAAAGGAATCTGGCTTTCATTTCTGGAAAGTATAACAATAAGCCAACAAAATGTTTATGGAGACAATCAATAACACATCCATCTCCACAATGGCTTTGGCAGTCATCCTTTGGTCTCAATTTCCCATTACATAGTGTCAGAACTCAAGGTACAAATGCTCTCTCCACCTGGTTCAATCTCCCTTCCCCTCTGCCCTCCTAAAGCTCATCGCTTATGGTGAATGAAGTCTCAGCCTTCAGGAATGTTATTCCCTAAAAGAAGTAATGCGTAGTTCAGACTGGGCTATTCTGACTCCTTTCCCCACACTGTGGCTAGGAATCTGAATGGTTTTCTGAGTTGTCCTCTCATGATCATAACTACTTTTTTTAGCTGTAGCTCACTAGATGCCAGGTGATATCCCATCCCATCCTCCATGGGATTTCATCCATCTCCCTAGATAATGTCTGCTGCTGCAATGCCATCAGGCAGGGGCTGTGTCAAGGCTTAAATCATCACCTTACCTCTCCTTCTGACACTGAATGTGAGTTCCTTCTTTAGATGGAACACATATTGCTTAATCTTCCTCTCTATCAAGCACCTTTGTTACATGTTGGTTGTAGGTTTCAAGCTCATGTGGTAATCCTGCCACATTTACTGAAAGCTGCACAAGGCCTTTAAGATTTTGGCTGCTGGACTCTGCAACGGGATCTCAAGACAGTGCAGAATTTGTGGCTGATCTGCCTGCACTTCTTCCTGGAAGTGAGCGTGTTGAACACCCCAACAAACCTTCTAACTACACTCCATACTCAGAACACAAACTAGAACCAGATAAATTGAAAGAGAGGTCTTTAGATCTGCTAGATAAATCAGACAAAAACTGAAGAACTTGAAAAGATTTTTTCTGTTGCCTGCTTTTGTCTCTGATTGGCAAGACCTTTACTTAAGGCTTGATTTCTAGTACAGGAGTTTCCAGTGACTTTCTGCACAGCACTGAGCACTACACTGTTCCCCCTGGGTGTCTATGAAAACTACTTTCTTGTTATTATTTGCCTAGTTCCTGCTTTTCTCATAGTGCTCTCAGTATCCCGTTTGTGCTCTCTTTTGCATCAAGTTCACTCTTGTATTGTGAACCTCTCCTTTGCTAAGCTTTGGTGCTTCTAGCAATGGTGCAATCTTCTCTTTCTTCTGCAGGGTTTTCTGGGCTGAGACAGCCTTGACAAGACAAGAAGGTAAGCTGCTTCCTTGTCTGCATTCCAGCCATAGTACCCTCAAGAAAACACACAGCACTCTTGGGAAATCAGAATACCTTTTCCATATGTCTGTATGATCCAACAGTTCAGAATGATTATTTTTTTTTTCCTTCAAAATCTGAAAGCAGTAATGGGACACTGTCCTTACTCTCTGCAGGTCTTTCCAGAGGTAATGGGATGTCAGGCACATGCATATAATCTTCCACTGCACAGTTTAAGAGGTTAGAGCTACGGCTTTTGAAGGAAAGTCTTTATTCTTGGCTGTCACTTCAGGCTAGTTTACTCACATAAGAGCTTCTAAAAATTTTGGACTTCCTTCCAAAGTCCTTTTGTATTTCGTCAGAATGATAAATAAATTAGCACATGGTAATAGAAAATTTCTTTGACTTTGTCCTGTCACTGCAGGAAAGTTTGCTCCTATTTTCTCTGTTGCATAATAAGATTCTGCCTTCTATCTGGATGCTCTGCCTGTATTTGTCAGCAGGACCTAAAGTTTACAACACAACCCTCGCCTTGGGATGAGCAACAGAATACATCAGAGTGCTGTATCAATGAGCATTTCTATCTTGTCTTTTACCAGCCTCACCAGCAAGAAACCTCCCTCCAACTTTAACTGGAAATGCATTAATGATATAGCTGATGAGTATCTCTGGTTGCCATTATGCAAAGTAGATGCCTATGAATAATCAGGGTTCCAGCTGAAGGACAGTGGCACCAACGTGCAAATTCTTTAGAGACCACACATGCACATTTGTCTGCTGAGTGGGCATACAGCTGATGAAATGAGTGGAATACTGCAAGGATGAGATATGGAGCCTTGTCTGTGGACTTTTTGAGGCCTATGACCTTGTAATGCAAATAGTTCTCTCTGCAGGAAATGCAACTACTGCTGAAGTTGAAAGATGCTGGGAGAATATGCCAGAATAAAGATGACTTTTTTTCTTGATAGGTACTGAATGCTGAACTTGTCACAGCAAGTCAGGGGGAGAATTACCGATAGCGGCACTTGGCATTTATATCTGACATAGAACACTTATCAATTAAGCTAAGATTTCAGTTTGTGAATGGGGTAGCAAATGGTTGTTTGGCTGCACTACAATCCACAGCTAGAAAAGGTCACCTTTCAAAAACACTATTTACCTCTCTGTTCACAAAACTAAAAAACAAAACAAAACAAAACAAAACAAAACAAAACAAAAAATTCATTGCCAGCCCATCAGTGGTCAGAATTAGAATTTAATTTTTTAATTCTCCCCTAGAATGACTCTAGGTGGTGGTCATTACAGAGCCATAGGAAACACTTTATGAAGTGCATTTCATCATTCAAGCAATAAATTCTTAAATGTGGCAGAATTTCACTTTTCAGTAGATGCTATGGCAAATATAACTTTTGTCCTGTAAGTAGTTATCATTTTCCTGTCCACATTTGAAGGTTTCCTTGACTTCTTTTGCTCCTAATTGCTCCAAGTTAACACTTCTGACTTCTCTGTTCCTTTCCCTATTGCACATCAGAATTTCAAAGCTGAGGCTTTCCAGTCTGAGATGTTTTTATACATGGTTTAGGAGTTTGTGGAGCAATTTTAAGATATGGGAAAGGAACTTAACAATTAGCATATGTAGACATAACTGTGTTTTTTACCATAGGTGGAAAGGGGCAGGGAGAGCACACACAGCACTCCTTTTCATTAATTCATCTTGACTTGTGCTGTCCCTCCTTTGCTGGAACTCTTTTTTAAGAATTGGAATTTCCTTTGGAAGAGCTTGCAGGTGGCTGTAGTGCTCACTAGCTGGCTACTACTATTTTAAATTTCTTTTGTTTACTGAAACTGCTTGCCAATTTGCAAGTAATTTGCAGATTTTTCCACTACTGAGAATGTCTGGTGCAGTCTGTTTCATATGGGCATGTACTGCCTGGCTTCCATTAGAAAAAATACTTTACAGAGGACAGCACAATGCTTTAATTATTCTGTTGATTTCATTGCACTCCACTAGACACATAGGATCCCTGTGCACATCTTGTTTTTCATTTGCTTCTTTGCTTTGTTGTAAAAGACATTTATTTTTTTGGCTAGATGCAACTACCAATCTATACAAATGCTACACAGTATTATGCATTACGATTTGATAAAATTTAGGGCGATTAATATCAGGATAATTCCAGAGATAAAGAATATTTAAAAAAAAAAAAAAAAAACCTTCTTANTTAAAAAAAAAAAAAAAAAAAAAAAAAGCCTTCTTTGCACAGAGAGATTGTTACACTTCATCAACTGAAACAACTGGTGCAATCACACCCTGGCACTGACCTGTTAATACTGAAATAGTCTACATCTATCTGGAGGGAAGATTAAACTGCTGGTAAAAAAGCTTGTTGATGCTCGCAAAAGGCAGTGTATTGTTGTAACTCCCTACATTGCCAAACACTATCTAAATTACCCAAATCAGCTACAGAATTACCAGGGTTGATGTAGCAACTAGTCAATAAAAACCAGAGCCAGGACAAGAGAGATACGCTGTTCCTCCCAATATTAAAGTCTGGGAAACTGTGTATAGAATGAGAATACTGAAAGAGAAAGCTTTGCTACTGTCTGTCATTAACAACGCTGTAATTGTTACAGCCCTCAGCACTCAGATTTAATTAAACAGATAGAAACAGGCAGTCCCACAATAGGAAGAGACTTAAGGAGCAGCACAGAGTCAGTTTTAAGGAAGGGCTTATTTTTCATGCCTAATCTACTATTTCCAGTTATTGTTTACAATTCTTTCAAGTCAGAGCACTGCCGTTAATGAAAGCATGTGTGTTTGCTGCTTTTTACAGTTCTTTCGAAAATTGACGTTATTTATCTTCTCCAGAACTGACAATTACAATACTAATATACTAGCTATAAAGAGCAGGCTGCAGTCCAGACAAAGGCAGTTAAACTCAACTTCAGTTCAAAGTACAGTAAATAAAGGCTAACAGTGCATCGTTGTGCAACGAAGAAAGTCAGGCTCCACTGGAAAGTAAAGCACGTCTTTAAACGGCCTTAACAGGAGGTGAGCTAAGTACAGCTGCGAACTGCAACACCTAGCAGAGATGTAGGCAGTTGCTTTGATTTTTTTTATTAATTTTTTTTTGTGGTATAATATCAACCTTCCTCACTTCTTCAAGTAACACTCAGATTATAATGATAATTAATCTTTTCTCACTTAAAAAAAAATTAAAATCTTTTGCACTAGAAACAACTACTTTCTATATCTCACAGGTATTCAGGCACCTCCTGCAGACCAGATAAAGCCTTAGCAAAGCTTCCAGAGTCAAGCTTAACTACTGATGGGGAACACATTACCTGGAACTGAAGGTTAGAAACATAGCTTTGGAAGGTTCACCTCCCTAGATAAAGTTACCTTTGATGGATAACCTTTTCTACCCATATACACAGGCACAAACTATAAGTCAGTGAGGAAAATGTAGTGCAGCTTGTCATGGGAATATGCTTCACGAATTTTGCTACAATGGCTCACTTGGCTTCAGTGGATTTAAGTGGATTTTCAGCTGCATTGTGTTTGAAAATTGCATTTAAATGTCATGTATCTATATGATAAGGAAATGACATTTATTATAATTACTTCTTTAGCACAAGTTCTGCATTGGTATCAAAGTATCAATGGTCATGAGGACTCTTCTTCCCCAAGACACAGTTCTTCTAAAAATACCTTATCTGAAGTGCAGGTAATTCATGTAAAAACTTTACTTTAAAAGTACCTAAATATAAAGAGGAAACACTTTTTCCATTTGCAAAATTAGCAGTTGGACTAGATGACCATTGTAGGTCCCTTCCAACTGAAATAGTCTAGTTCTGTTCTATTCTATTCTATTCTATTCTATTCTATTCTATTCTATTCTATTCTATTCTATTCTATTCCGTTCCGTTCCGTTCCGTTCCGTTCCGTTCCATTCCATTCCATTCCATGCTATTCCTGTTAAAGGGGTATATTACTGAAGCATAGCTGATGCCAAGTACTTCCCTGCATCTGATTTGTTAGTAGCGTTTTTGCATGTACCCTTTGAAAAACAGATAAATATTAAAATAAATAATGAAAATATTTGTGTAAATTAAATTGGATTTGGGATGGCTCTGAAGGTATTTCAGTGCATGTCAGTTTCAAAATGGAACAATTATTGTATAAGAGTGAAGAAGGTCTTAATTTTGATCTGAGGGACAAAGTAGAGCATGATCAATGACTTTAGTCTCTGCACTAGTAGAAAATGCAGATGTAATGCATTAGAAATAATATCCCTAAAGTAAGCTCTTCCCCAGTAAAGGGCATCACCAAAATGCTTAATCTGACAGAGAAGGGAGTAATTGAGGACACAGTTACCATTCAAAGGAACCTGTTTAACAGTCTAGTTTAATGATTTAAGCATAATCTGACTACTTAAGCAGTAAAGTACTGAGAACAATATTTTAATACACCCAGGTCTGGAAAGCACCATAAACCAGCTGTTGCACCCATCCACAGTACTGATGGCAGCGAAGCACCCCGACACAGGCTTCAGTTGCTGCATGAGCACCTAACCGCGGGCCAGCAGGGATAACCAGCAACATCAAAATCCAAGCTGCCACCATTTTGCTTTTGGCAGTATTTAAGATAACTTAGATACGGCTGCTTTTGCTGCAATAATGCTCCTCACTTGAAGTTAAATGGCCTTCAAAAATATGTCCTTGCCTTGCGCATGGAAATAAAGAGCTCCCTTTCAGCTTTATCAGTTGGTCTGAATATTCAGGATTTCAACAGCGTGGGGAGTGGGAAAAGGATATTTACACAACCCAACTCTCAGCACGTAATGTACTTCCTTCCCCCCTCCTTGTCCCCAGCGCCTGCCAGGTTTACATTTGCCCCAGCTATAGCACTTCTGTCTCCTCTGGGAACAAAACACCAGAAGCGGCATATCGCCTCTAGCTTTCTGATAAGCAGCAAGGAAACGGGATTTAAATTCACATGACAGGTACTCAGTTAATCATTTTTCATAAATGATAGTGCTATTATATTAGATATTAAACAGGGGAAAAGTGTTTGTGTGTACAAACAGAGCCATTCATCTACTTCAAGTCATCTACACAGAAATACTTTAAGGGTGAGGTTCTGATTTACTTCATTGATTTCTTTTTCCTCCACATACACTTATGCAAGATTGTCATGTAAAACAGCAACAACAACCATTCTGGTGAAATAACAGCTGAAGGGAGATGTCAGAGAACATCACTTGGTTTTCAACAATGAAAATAATTGATCTGCAGAAAGCTGTCAGTGTCATCAAAACTATCAGTGGGACAAGGAATTAATATCAAACCAGGAGGCTGCCTTTGGAATGGACGATGTTGGATTAGTAACTACAAAGACACAAGAATTTATAAATGTATCACATTTCCTACACTTACAGCTATAATTCTTATAGACCATACCTGAAGCTTCCTCACCTTGTTCTGAGAACCGTAAGGGTGTATGGAAGTTCCTGCCTGGAACAACTCTCCACCCAGATGGATAGGTAATTTAAACTGAACCGGCATCCACCCAGTATTTTGGAAACAGAGAAGTTTTAAATAGCACATATCAATGAAATACAAAGTTTTTGCTTCTCTATGGGCATTTTAGAATGGAATATGATGATTCTAAAGTTTTATTCTATACTGTATCATACTGTCATGCATGGAATTATTAACTTTGCTCACCTGGATATAAGAAGAGGTAGAAATAGGAACAGTGACAAAAATGAAACATTAATTATTGACTGGGGAAAATGTGCAGTGAATTCCATGCAGCCCCATACTGCATTCCTTCAGCAGAAGAATTCACACAGTTTATCCCTATGTTGTACATGCAGGAAGTTTAATACAGTCCTACCTTATGACACGTCATTTTGTATTTCACTAGAGCTAGTTCTCCCCAGTGAAGTCTTTACTCATGAAAGACAGAAACTGGAGGGGAATTAAAGCTTCCACTTATTTGGTGTATCTGAAAATAGCTGTTACACTACCTGAGGTCATTCTCAAATTATGTCTCGTGTATCTGTCCAGAATTAAAAAGATGTCATTTTAATACTTACTTGGACAATACAATCTGTCCTATTACACTCATTTACTTGTTTACATACCATTTTTCTGGTATTCATTGTGATAATTTGGCCTTCTATGATGGGTTTACAGCGTTGGTGGACAAAGGAAGAGCAACTGATGTCATCTACCTGGACTTGTGCAAGGCATTTGACACTTGCACGCGTGACATCCTTGTCTCTAAATTGGAGAGACATGGATTCAATGGATGGACCACTCGGTGGATAAGGAATTGGCTGGATGGTTGCACTCAAAGTGTTGTGGCCAACAGCTTGATGTCCAAGTGGAGAACAGTGGCGAGTGGCATTCCTCAGGGGTCGGTATTGGGACCAGCACTGTTTAACATCTTTGTCGGCGACATGGACAGTGGGATTGAGTACATCCTCAGCAAGTTTGCTGACAGCACCAAGCTGTCTGGTGTGGTTGACACACTGGAGGGAAGGGATGTCGTCCAGAGGGACCTTGACAGGCTTGAGAGGTGGGCCCATGTGAGCCGCATGAAGTTCAACAAGGCCAAGTGCAAGGTCCTACATGTGGGTCAGTGCAATCCCAAGAACAACTGCAGGCTGGGCAGGGAATGGATTGAAAGCAGCCCTGAGGAGAAGGGCTTGGGGGTATTGATTGATGAGAAGCTCAACATGAGCCAGCAGTGTG
>VXBL01009843.1:661352-732107 GCA_013400195.1 Aramus guarauna
TGGATGGGGCTTTGGGCAGCCTGGTCTAGTGGAGGGTGTCCCTATCCATGGCAGGGGGCTTGGAACTAGATGGTCTTTGAGGTCCCTTCCCACCCAAACCATTCTATGATTCTATAATTTCCACAGTGTATGGTAGTAGAAATTAATTAATTTATAACACCTTGTTCAGTTGTTCTCAGTTGAGGAGTTGTGATTGCCAGGCCAAAAGCACAGCTAAAACTCAACCAACCAGCCTAACTGGAATATGAGATTGGAAGTAAGAGCACTAATGAAAAGGAAGGATTGCTTTAGACTTTCTAAAACCACCATATTTGTTTAATTCCAGGAATGATTTTTTTTTTCTCTTTCTAGCATTTGGATAACTTGAGTGCAGTGTGGAACTAGCTGTGCATCTCCTGTGTAGTCCCTTAGTGATGCTGAGTGCTCAGATCTTTTGTAAGATTTAGAACCTGTGATGGGTTATGAAAAGTAGAATTTAGTCAGATACCTTCTCCTCAAATTACTTGGACAGAATACATTGTTTCTCAGTTTGTTTCCCTTCTTCACCACTGGCATCATTTATATCTAAATTATTGCATTAGCACACTTCAAAGGTTTCATTTATACAAAATACATATTAGAACATAAATGTTTCTTTAAGTTTGGCAGAACTACAGGAGAAAAAGCAGAAAAACACTGGAAGAGGGGATTAAACCAGAGAAGGCAGATTAGGTCGTTCGCTGGAGCAATCTATCACAGCTCCAGCCAGACACGGAAATGGGCGCAGTCACTGCTCCATTAAAAGCAGCAGTCTGGTTAGACACAGAGGGAAGGGGCTGAGCGGTATGCGAGTGTCTGTGCCCACCACCGCCGCTCTCACGCCTGCACCAGCACCCCTGCAGCAAGCACGCCCAGAGGGATCCTAACGAAACATAGCTCCGAAGAGCAGAATCTGTGCTGAAAATAATGTTTGCAATAGCACATACTCATTGTGCGTTTCAGGTCTGTTGTTTAAAAATTTGTGAATAGCTTTTACTGCCAACTATCTTTGCAGAAAAGCAGAGAGACCGGTTGGGGAAGTCAGAACCACTCCAACATGTACTTTCCTTATGGACCACAGTGGTGATCCCTCTTTTCCAGAGATGGCTTAATTTCATCTTTTGTACACCAATGGCAAGTTCCTTTGGGAAGACAGTAAAATGTATGAGAAATTTATCATTAATAAATTTTATTATTACTAAACAGTATCAGGTGAAGTAAGAAGCAATTGATTATTGAACCTTTTATGATTTTGGCTCCCCTCAACAGCAACTTTTCTTAAAATTAATCAGTTTTATTGAGCTTGTGCTATAGGAAGTAGAAAACACGCTTAATAGAAGAAGGATCACTAGTTGAATGAGAGTCATAATAATTTACTAGTAAAATAAAAGAGAAATTAAAACTCTAAACATTATAATAGAAATCCATCACTGAATCAAAGTATAGGCTAGATTTCTTGTTTTTCTTTGGTGCCAGTCCCATGTTAGGGATGGTTCATAAAGTAATCAAAAGTAAATATAAAAATGCACAGTACTCCCTTTAGAAGTTCAGATCCATTAGGAAGGTGGGAAAGTCAAAGCTCTGTCTGATCCTCCTCTCTGCATGGCTCCTAATTTTGCCAAGGAAGCAGTACACAATAACTGTTGACTCCAAATAGGCAAGAGTAGGAAGTCTAATTAGTCTGCAAAGAGATGGTCATTCCTTTGTAGTTTAATTGACACTGGATATACTTCAACACATTAATACACTCCCATTTTTAAAAGAAGGGTGTTTTGTAAAAATCTGGCATGCTTACATCCTGTTTCTTTTGTAATGCATTATACTGTGGTCAGAAGTACTGCTCTTGGATACCCATCAGAGCAGATTCCAAGACAAAATTAATACATACTAAAATCTTATTTTGTTTTTGGAACAGCACTCCTATTTGAAAGAAATTAGTTAGAACTAAAGGAGAAAAAAACCCCAAACAACCAGCACTCCTGTTGAATAGATAAATCCACCCTATAGAAAACTGCCAGCTGTTGTGCAGGGTAATGACAGCTAGTGATGCAAAGCTGAGGGATGCTGTTTGACACAGTGGTCTGCTTTGCACTCTCCTGCCTGCGTTCATCTGGGTTTGTACCCTAAGGTTTTGTTATCCAAGAATCTTCCAAAAGACAAAGCAAAACGATCAACATGGAGTCTGCATTGCAAAACACTGACTCACGCCTTTTTTGTCCTAAACTAGTCTTGGTTCACTGGATTGTAATTTTGGCAAATTGAGTCAAGTTTCACATCTAAAACTGTAATTAGAGAAAATAAACAGAAATGCATCCTGTTAAGAAATAGTACACTCAAAATTATAACAGAAAGAACAACTGAAAGAACATAATATGCCAATGTGGAATAAGGCTATATGCAAAAAAAACCCCAACCCAACAACCATGTAGAGAGATGTAATTTTCTCCTTCTGGTTTAGAAATTGCTTGTCTTATATAAGATGCTCAAGAAAAATACATTCAAGATTATCTGTAAGGAGAAAGAAATAATCTTTGGTTAGTCTGTTGACTTTTAGAAGAGTTGGCAAGATACAGAAATAAGTGACTCCTCCCATCCAGAGCTAGGCTGCTTTGAACAAGAATGTGGATCTAGAACAAAAAGCGAGAAGCTGTGGAAACCTGTACCCCAGAAAAAAACCACAAGGAAATTCTATAGCATGTCAACAATGTTGTGGCACAGGCAGAAAACCGCACTCTCCAGGAGTGCCCAGAGGGGGGTAACGCCAGCTGATAATTACAACTTCCATTCCCAATCAAATCTTGGAAGTGGCAAATACTATAAAGGTAGGAAGCAAAATATCTGTAAAAATGTGACACAGAAAAACCTTTATAATATATACATGGTTCTTTTCATACCATGTGCTCCACTGACACCAGACCCTAGTACTGCAAAACAAACAGACAAAATCATGACAGCCATTGATGACATTTAGTTTGTATAAACTTTGAACCTGTGTTAAAAAACTATGAGCACAGTTTAGTAGCTAAAATCTTCAGAACAAATTAAGCCCTAAAACTCTGAACTGATTCTTAAGAGTATTTTTCTGTTTTCATCATCTTTGTTTCCACTTAGGGCAATCTGGATGGAAGTTCTCCAGCATCCTCAAATTATTCCCCGCCCCATCCCTGGAAGTTTTTCCTTCTCCTTTACATGCTCTGCAACCACATGTTACCAAAGAATATCTGCCCCTTCTCCAAGAACCTACCGTTCCTGTAGCAATTACATGGATTCACGGAAATCACGCTTGCAGCAATGCGTAAAATAGCATACATATGTATAAGCACGCTCCATCTCAGGAGAACAAAGCAAGCCATTTGCCAGCAACTCATGTAATTTTTACAACATAGTGTTAATTTTAAAAAGCTACTGACAAGTCTTAGGTACCTGCCATTACCGTTGCGACATTGCGGGGGTGGGATTGGGTTTCTTTTAAACTGTTTATGTGATTTGTTCATGATTCACGGCAACTCTAGAAACCAAGAAGCTGGCTGCATGTATGAAGCTAATTGAAAGCAGTGAGATAGAGGTAAACAGAATAAAAAAAAAAATAAAATCTTGTACATATTCATATTTCATAATCTTCTCTGCAGAGAATTCCACATACGTATTGAAAGTTCTGATTTTGTCCCCAGGAAAGTGCTAATTTCATCATTTTAGTGAAAGATCTCTACAGCTCCAGATTCCTCCTCCCATAAACAGAAAACTTGACATCTAGACACTAAATTACATATGATTAGAATCAGACATATACTAAGCTGGACACCAATGATCATATGCAGAATTTTATTAGTTTTATTTTCATGTAGATTCTGACCAGGTCATTTTCTTCTCTCCCTGCCTGTTTTGATGACACTAATCAAAATTTGTGGTGCCAGGAAAGGGAACCACTAAAGAAATCTTTATTTACATTGAACAGCTGAATACGTGCAACAGATTCCAGGATTTAGTGTGTCATGAAACATGCTGGCTAGTTTGCAAATGCCATAATGCAAGTTACGAACTTCCATTTGGAGGTGTAGCATTTAAAGTAGTAGATAAAAATGGATGTGTGATGCTATCTTTAAAAGCCATCTTCCCCAAGTGTGGAATATACTTAAATGTCTATGAGCCAAAATACAAATTTGCATCAACCCTTCCCAAACTTTTTACTTTGCCTCTATCTGGTCTAGAATACAATTTTAAGTACAATAGTAGCTAGTTGAGCACTTTAACTTAGTAAAAACTCTGGATTAAAAAATGTTTGTGCAAATGTCTCTCATTCTGGACAATCAAATTAATCTATGGTGTTATCCACTAAGAAAAATACTTGAAAGATGAGTGAATTTTGCTGGGGAAGTTTCCTCTCCCACTTCTTTCCTCTCTTACATTTTACTATTTCAAGACTTCAAATACATAAAACCTCTAGTTTATACCTTTTTTACACTTACACGAATGAAGCACATATTCACCTTATTATGATGCCCACATAGAATAAAAATAGCTTACAGTATTGAAAGCAGAAAATAGCATACATGTCCCCCAAAATCCCCTTGCAATAAAGATGTAGGCAGTTCTGTTTTAAACAGTTGCTTTATTTTAGAATCTGGGTTCATTTTTCTTTCTTCTGTCCACTTCTGTGTGGAAATTTTCGTGCAAGATGTGCTTTCCAAATAAAGTCCTTTTACTGGGTACTGCCAAGAGCATAGCTGGAAAGCAGGATGAATATTAATGTCCATCTTAAATTTGCTATTATTTTATATTTTGCATGTGCATTAACTTTATAATTTACATTGCGTGTTCATCAACAGTATCCACTACGGTTATTTTAGTGATGAAAAGGTGTTTTAAAAACTTGTATGAAAGAGGTTAGCTACCTCTAATTCCCTCCAAGATCTATTTCCTACAGATACAGCAGCGTTAGCTAGTGATTTGCTGGTTTCAACCATCTCCACCCACTCCTTTACAATGGCACACTTCCAGCAGCATCTGCCTCACTGTCATCCATGGTTCTATCTCTTCCCACGTCACCTCGTCACAGCCTACCGAGGACTTCCACACAAAAGCTGCCAATTGCTTGTAGACACAGACAAGAAGACATCCTGAATGAACTTCTCCTTTGAACCGAAAAAGATGAAGCCAATACAGCATTCACCTATCCTCACTTCTGTGAATAGGCTTAAGGATGAGGACAATGGCTTCAAGTTAATCTCTGATACTCATCTTCAGTAAAAACCTTATGGTGAATCCTTGAAGAAACCTACTCCTCAAAGGCTGTAAAACATCAGGTTTGTACCCTAGACACTGACTCTTTCCTACTCCCCTGACCAGATGCATAGCTAGTAGAAAAAGTGGGGTTTTTGACAGGAGACAGTATAGCCCCTGGTCAAAAGGCAGGTAAATAAAAAAAATACAAAGACAAGATTAAGTCACAGTAAAGATCCTGCCCTTCAATAAAAGGAGAAGCCATCACCAAATGCTTCAAATACAGTAGGTGAGAATATTCAGAAACCTGCAGCTACAACCACAAGTTGTACCTTGGCTTCTGTACTCAGTGCTTGAGGCGCTTGATCCATTGACTGACCCACAGGAAAGTGAATAGGACAACCCTCTGGGACTACAGAGAGGACTCTAATCTGGAACGGTCCTGATCAGGTCTGATTTCATTAAGAAATCTGAACCACTGAAGATGACATCTGTGATATTCTTCACTTAAAAATGTATTCATGTTTTTAAGGTTTAAAACTGGCCAATGATATATGCATTTTTGATGACAAGAAATAATTTACATTCCCTTTCTCCTGGGCATATTCTGAGCCTGATTCTATTAGCAAGTCTAAAGAGGTAATGGAAGTCTCATGGGATGAGCTTTACAGGAGAAACAAAAGAACAAGAGTTCAAACATAGTGAAGAAAAACTGTTTCATAATTTTGAGCATGTCTGAGGTTGCCAGTTGTCAAACACTGGAAATAAGTGGCATGTAAAATGATATTACGTCAAAGAGGCCAGTCACAGTACACAGAGGATGAACAATTCAGATTGCATTCTACAAAAAGACCTCAAAACAATTTCTTCATAGCTAGAATGTGTAACATCAGTGTTCATACCAGTACCTCCACGGAGGTTCCTACAGGGAGTCTGCAGGAAGTTGTCTGTGTGGGATTTGGGAAACTGAGGGCAAGAGCACAGCATATACAATAGATTTTCTATTTTTCAGAGTGAATGGAGGTCCCCTAGAGACAAAAAGTATCAAGTAGCTATCTGTATTGAAATGACAACCTCACCGTACAGGTGCTAAACACGTTTTCCTTCAAAGGATGATTTCTCATTGCAGGCTAATTTTTTTCCAGGAATCAAGAGACACACAGCAGACATTAATGCATGTGCTCTGCTGTCCTCCTGGGAGGCCCAGAGAGTCGTATGACAATAGCTTTGTGCTACTAACATATCAGAATCCAAGAAGAAATAATTTGGTGAGTCTTCAAATGTTATCAATTTGTCAAGTGGTTGACAGTCTTCTACTATAAACAAAGCCACTCACTTCTTGTTTGTTCACTCTTTTTAAAGGCTGCAGTAGATATGGTGGCTACTGTGCATGGTCACATGAACAAAACAAGCCTCTTCTGCAATATTTTTGCATTTTTTGTCAAACTTGCTAGATATTTGAGTGTAATATCAAGTATTAAGAACTGACTCATCCAGTGAGCACCAGTCAGCAAGCCCTTCGGAGTCATGAGGGAGGAACTTACCAAAATGTAGACCGATTCAACATATTATCCTTGCAAAGTACTTCTGCCAGTCGCTTGCCAAAATCTCAAGAAACTACTTTAAATCAAAGTCTTTAAAGACAAAGAGTGTCAGAAAAATGGCCGATACTCTAAGGTCTTCTCTAGAGTGCCCTACAGAGACAAAGCCTCTTCAGTCTCTAAAAACATTACATCTGGAAAACTCAAGGTTCCCACCCTGTGTTTTGCATTTCCCTTTTCTAAAGGCTTGAATGTGAAAAAGCTTTTAAGTTGGGAGCACAAACAGATGTTTTCTCTCGGGAGCTCTTGAGTCCTTATATTTTGCATAGCTGAGGATTGAAAAGACAAGGAAGTTGACTGAAGATCAAGAAATTTCTAGACAGGAGACTAACAGAACACTAGTCACTGAGAGTGAATGCTTGTAGAAAGTTACCTCATTTTTAATCTAAGACTGGAGCTGTGTGAACCAAGGGAAAAAATAAGTGGGCTGTCCTGAGGCTTGTCCTGAAGATTTGCACAGTGCACAGATGTTTGTGGCAGCATCTGTGTCTACAGTGACTGGAAAGACTGATCAAAGCAGTCAAAAGAGGCAAGATGACCTCTGAAAAATGAACTGTGACAGAAGAAGTAGTTGTGGAATTAGGAGTTAGATTTCAGTAATCTTCATAGGTATTTCCATTGTCAGAAACTGAAGAAATTGCAGGTGCTAGAAATGCAGTAGCAAGGTGTTTAGCGTACTCCATTGTGCTTAGGTTCAAAGAGCTCTGTGATTTGACTGAATACACATGGATCTGTAAACCTGACATATACAGGTAGAAAGATTTACAGATTACTTCACAGAAAGCTGACTGAACAGTACCAACAAATATTACACAGTTACTATGAAAAGTGGCTGTAGAAAGAAACTTTCTCATTTTATGCTGTTTGTATCTCACTTGAGCTTCAGTGGGGACAACTGCTAAGTACTCCAAAGAGCCTGAGGGAAAAATACATCATCTAAAGCTATGCGGTAAGGGGAAGAAAGTTTAAACATTGTTCACAATGCTCTCTGTGCGAGAGCGCTGAATGTTCTGATTTAGGTAGGTGGTTGAGAGTGAACAAGAATAGAAGTTGCCTTCTTTCATGACCATCTGCAGTACACTCAGCAGGGCCTGTGCCATGGGTCTTGCACATGTTCCTGCAGGTGTTGCTGAGAATAAATATTTCTTAGCTAATAGGAGCTGTGTTTAGTTCTATCTGAACCATAAAATATACTGGCAGAGCCTTCAAAGGAGTCCTGTCCTTTTCTGCAAGTCTAGTGCAATTAGGTTAAATAAGATTTATCATTATTATTTTGTATAAAGTACAAATAAAACCTCAGCATTTGCCAACAGAAAACATAAATGAAAAAAAGTCAAGACTTCTGTCTCTAATTCTGGCCGTATAAAGACTATGAGATTAGAACCCCCACACTGGAGAACCAGCAGCATACCACACTTGTCCTAGCTATATTTTACTGAACAAGCAAAGCTTTCTACCCGAACACAGCAAACACTTACGAACATGAGTACTCTTACTGCCTCAATAGGACCATTCACACGGGTGAAGTTAGTCAGGCAAGTAAGTGCAGGATAAAGGCCACATGTGTGTAAAGCTTCCATTATCAAAGTGCTGCTGAGCTGAAGTGCAGTGGTCATGAGTACCCGCATGCTTGTTTTACAAATACCAATTTAATATCTACACTGAATAAAGTATTTTTGCCAAGACTGTGCTGATACACTTGATTACCTTCAGCAAAAAAAGAAATATTTGCTGTTTTTTACAACAGCTCACAGGTCCTGCAATACTTTTTTTTACAGTAACATTTTCAGGTATTCTGGCAGATGGATCATTACTTAAGGTTAAGCAGAAGCCGTAAAAAACCTTCTCAAAAGCTCAGTGACTGACAAGCTGAAATTTTAACTCTAGAACTTCAATCTTGCAATCCAATCCAATTCATAAATTTATCAAGATGTCTTAAATTAATCCGTTGTCCCCAATGCCTTAAGAAAGCCGTTCCATAATGATTTTCAATAGATAAGATTATAATCATCTCAGTAGCCCACCTTTGCATCTCTTACAAGTGAATAACTTTTGTCAAGGATCAGAATCAAACCTAGTATTGTGACAGTTTGCTCACTCTCTGTGCTGAAACAATCTCATCCAATGCATCCTACATTCGCATTAGCCCACTGAACTAAGTAAGGCTGATCGGAATGACTTCAGCTTCCAGTATCCTAATTTTTATTAAAAATATTCTCCTGATAGAACCCAAGTGAGTGACTTGGTATTTTGTGCTTTCAGTTTCACTCCGTAATAGTTTTTCAGTCAAAGTCACAGAATTTTTCCCAGTTCTCTGGAGTACTTGCAATACCTCCCAACTTCATCTCATCCAGAAATTACATGTGACTTAGATGGTGAGCTCAACCTAAGTCACTGATACATGAAACAGGATGTGTCCCTGGGTTGATCTCTCTCCATTTCCATCCTGAAAATAATTCAGAATTTACTGCAGTCTCTTTTTCCACTAGCTTTAATTCATCTTTCAATTCTCATGTTCATCTATTTCCATCCAAGTATTTTTAGAGCCTTATGTCAAGCATTACTTAATTTTAAGTAAATTAAATTAATCACATTCATTTTCTAAAAACCTAAGTGAGCCAAAGCATCCAGGGTGGGGGGCAGAATGAAAAGGCTAGGAGAAAACATACTATATGGTATCATACCCATGCTTGAACTTTAAGTCTTTTGTTCACAATCTGAACTTAAGCTCTGAACTTAAGCTTTTGCTTAATCTTGTGGTGAAACTAACAGGTCTGAAGTTGAGCACAACTCTTTTTTTTAATACAATTGCTTTATTCGCTATTCTTCTGCTGCAAAACACTAATTCTAAACTTAGAGATCCATTACAAGTTCCTATTACTGGATTTATATATTCTAGAATGGAGGTTATCTTGGTCCTCTGATAAATCCAGCATTTTAAGATTTGCATTACGTTCCTACTCTCTATAAAATTGCTGCCTGTGACTTACAACTACACTTTCTCTGTATCTCAGTTCTCCTCATTCCTGTCCACTGTCCCCTAAATTATCCTATCAAATTTTGTTCCATTTCTTTCATCCTCATTATACATGTTCTCATTACATCTTAATGCCTTTTCTGCCTCTCCCCAAAATCTCCTAAAAACTCTACTTTGGGAACCTGTCACCATAATGAACCCTTCTTGTCATTACTTGTTCGGATTACAAAAATCCTGACTATATTAAGAAGTGTTAAATCTAAAGAAGTCCATTTTACAAATGCGTTGAGAAAAGAAAAAGTTGACAATTTCACCAACCGCTTAGTTAGAAGTCTCCGAACTCCTAGAGACCAATCTGTTGGGCTCTGATTGGGAATATGGCTCCAAGCAGAATTATTTTCTACAAATCCATCTTTAAATATTGTAGTCATACTGCTGCCAAAGAGCCTTTGAAGCTCAGGAGAGAAGTACAATTGCTACATTTTTCTCCAGAGTACACACCAGGCAAAAGCCAGACCCGTTTTCTTCCAAGTATGTGGGCTATCACGTCTTCCCAAGTTGCCTGAGAATGTCTAAGTATGTGGGCTATCACTCCTACTACGTATTGTATTCAACCACAATCACCTCCCCTCTAGCTATGGGAACATCACAGAATAAATAGACACTAAAAAAGGGGATGCAAATCAAAACAGGCAGGAAAGTACAAGATCAGGACATAGCATTTTAAGGACAAACATGGATCTCTGTAGTTCTTTGCAGATACCATGCAGCTATTTATGCAGTCTCCTAAGTTTTCCAAAAGGGTCACATCAAATCAATTGTAATTATTTAATACAATGACATATTATAATGAGTGCAAAGGTCCCAAGGATGAGAAGATCTGCTCCTCTCCATTTCCAGAATGCTGTCAACTTGTATGTTTTTTTTCTTCCCTTTTAGAGCTAGACTGTCTCTGATATAATTTACTCAACTAGGGTAACTTTCACCCGTGCTATAACTCACATTTTTTTCCCAGTTTGCTGTAAAAAAGTGTGGGTTGTCATTCTAATGCTCCTCCTCACCCCTCCTATCTTCCTGTAATCTCCCTTAAGCTCCAGCTTCTCTCTCGTCTTTTTCAAGGTTCTAAATAAATCAGCCAAGAACTCTAACCTCATTACAGTCACTGCTCTGCTCCCATCCCATGTGGGATTTTAAGTATTTTTTCCATTTTCTTCCGCAATGATTACTGTGCCCCCTCCCATTCTGTTGAGAGTGTGATTTCTTCTTCTCCCCGGCATATGTCTCCACTCTTTTCAAAGTTTGTTTTCAATGCTCTGATTTACAAAGTTCCCATTCTGAGATCATTTAGGGTATTACATTCAGAACCATCTCCATGATCAGACTGTTCCACAACTCTAGTAAGCCAAAAAGAGCTCTGCTCTATTCTTTTCTTGCTGATAGTGTAATATCTAATGCAAATTCATTTTTTCTCTAGTAGTCTTGTGGTGATGCAATAAGAAAAAAAAGCATTGCTTTTTCCCAACAAACTTGGTTAAAATTCCAACATTTAAAAATGGGTACTCTAAGATAACTGTGAAGAACAGTTGCTGTCAGCATCAGGATACACTGGTGGTTTAGAAACTTAGCATCCAACTTCAGGTTTTCCTAATCCAGATATCCAGGCTCAGGCTCTAATTCCATAAACTGCACAACAAAGGACATTTTAAAAGAAAGTAAGAATTATACTTTATAAGCAAGGGCACTTTCCAACCTCAATCAGAACATTACCACAAAGACTTTACAATAACAGAAACTAACTTTGATCTTATGTAAATGTAACTTCCTCTAAATTTCTGTTCTCATTCTTTTTGTACCAGGATCCTATTTTACTGCTGACATGAAAAAGGAGAAAATCAAAGATCATTCATTTGGAATACTGCACAAGTAAAAGCTAACTTTTGGCACTATAATAGTACATTTAAAGTTTAGCATTAAGATCAACATTTGTCAGCAGTATCTATATATTTGTATCTGACATTTTCCTAATACTTGTAAAAAGGTACTAATTATGTAATTACATTTTTGGAAGACATTCTTATAGCCCACTGTTGAGTTTACATGCATTATATTATAAATGCACAGACACATGTGTCTGCACACATACCACCACCACCCCACCCCTAATCCTACTTCAGACAGTAAATTTCTCTGTTGTTAATTTCTCGTAGGTAGGTATTACTTAGTATCAAATACTACAATTGCAATCACATTCTGCAGTATGATCATATGTAAGTCTGTTCTTCTGAAACTTCATTTACAAAGGACATCATTAAAAATTCTACCTGAAATGACTGCAACAATTTGAAAAGAACACCTCCAGTATTAGTAAATCCAATTAGTGCATATTCAAAAAAAATCTCCACCATTTCATAAACAATGACCTGCTCCACAAGACACTTTTCAAAGACTTTTGTAGGACTCCTGAAGTATAATATGGAACTTTCCATGCAGAGAGGTGAAAGTATAAAGAATTGCAAAACCATTAAGTGATACTAAAAGCCCTTTAAGTAACAAACAGTGAACAGATTTACTAAAATTCTTGCTACATAAGTAGCAAAACTGAACATGGAATATCCAACAGAAAACGCTTCTTTCTCCTTTCTTAAGGAAGATTGAGAGGATCGGGAGCTCTCAATCCAAAGGAGAAAGGCCAAGCATGTAGGTGCCAATCATACTAAAGAAGAGAGAGTTGTCAGCTGTAGCATGCAACAAAAATGGCACTCTGTTTAATACTGTACTCATACGTGTCGGGAATTGGTTTAAGAGGAGCTATGGGTTGATACTTTATCATTCAGAGCAGCTGTAAAATCAATCAGTCAACACTTAAAGCTCACACAATATTTAACAATGGGGCCATAAATTCCAGTGCCTACCACAAATTCCAATTTGGAACAATTACAGGCTATCTACCTACATTCTTCTGATATTTTCAAATATGTACACTTTTTGAACTGTTCCGCAATCTTAGTTTGTACTTTTAGGCTATCTGCCACATTTAAGGCTGTCCTAGAGGCTATACTTAGTGGAATGGAAATGTTTTGCTATGATTTACTTTAGACATCAGTTTGGATGACAAATACTCAGAGTTTGTTGCATCAAATATTAGTAGCTTAAAGATGTGGCTTCAAACATGGTTTGATACACCGTTACAAAACTTCTAAATTAAAAAAATAAATTATTAGAGCAAAATAATTTTATGCAAAATAAAAGTCAACATGCTAATTCAGGTATTGTGGTCTGAAGGTCAGTATTACAATATGTTTGATTTTACAGACTTCATGAGAATTTTATATAATAAATCTTCTGAACACTAATTTATTTTCAGAAAGAATGTCCTGATAACATCTCTAAGAAATTCTTAAACGCTTAAAAGCATTTTCATTTCCATTCCCCTCAGAGATAATTCTTTTAATTTCTTTCTAAGCAGAAGGTGGTTACACATTTGTAAATGACCACTCAAAAAAATTGCTTATGGCTTTTTCATTGCCTATCGCTTTTTCACTGATGAATCCCTAGTTTCCTAGAGGAATCTAGAAGTTCAGCATAATCATGGCCAACAGACAATCTTTTATACACTTTAAGAAAAAATTTCCATTTGCAACCTTCTTAGTTATGTACTGCCATATCATTCAATCACAAGAAAAAAAAATAATTGAAGAGCCTCAAATTAATACAGTATTATATCATAGCCTGCTTATTTTTCCATGTAATACAAAAGCCCCAAAGTTCTTTTAATTATTTTGCAAATAGAAACAGGAAAACTGACCTTCCTCCTTTAAGTGCTGGGGATTAAAGCTAGAATTAGTAAATAGTGGTATGATGCCCAAATGAAAGCAAATTCTGTTTTTTTATAGCAATGTTATATATATATTTATATATATTCTACATGGATTAATGTTCTGCATCCTTCTTGCAAATGAAAAGCAGCTTTTCCAATCACAGTGTAACACCATAATAATATACATGGAACAATTTACAGTAATTCAGGTTGATACTGAAGGGCTCTGTCTTGCATGAAACACTGTGCACAACACAGGCTTATTGCCCAGCTCTGTACAGCATTACTGTCAAAAATGTTTCAGACTGATTTATTCTAATTTTCCCAAAACAATTAAAATCTAATCCGAATCACTGTCCAGGTTAGCAAGTTATCCCAGATCAGAAAGCAACACAAACAATAACAGATGTTTTAAATCTCAGTCACCTAAAATGCTTAAGCATACAAGTTTCATACTACCCTTTTCAAACCTGCTGTCAAAGACTCTACATTCTTAAATGGATACAATCAACTAAACTTTAATGCATGCTCTTTTCATTCTTTTCTTCACCTTTTTGCTTTGAATATCAGACTTATTTTAGTCACTGCAAAATAGTGCAGCTATAAAGAATACATGGCTTTGATCAGAAAGACAGATCAGATAATATGTCATTATTACATAAATCAGGCATGCTTTAGGGTGTACTCAATTATTATGTCACGTCAGTTAAAAGACTGCTTATTCTTTCTTTTAAACAGCTTGGATGGATTTTTAACAATCAAGAGCTCTATAATTGCAAGGGCAGACCTCATAAAGACTCAAAATTCAGTTTCCAAGATATTTTAATTAAATCCCAAGTCCAAAAAGTCTCCACAACAAAGCAGACAGGAAGAATATTAGCTGGAAATACAAAGCTCTATGACACTAATATCAGAGATGAACCTGTGCTGCTTTAATGGCTGAAGAACAGGCCTTTTTTCAGCCTCTTAAAAAGATGGAACAGCTAGGAAGCAAATCTCCCTAAAAGTTCATGTTGTTTAGAATCTCTGCCTCTGGTTTCAGGATCATCTCTGATAAATATTAGTACTTTCTTTTCATTACCCATACATATACAAAATCGTAAGTGTTCACACAAAAGGAGCAAGACCCATTAATACATGTAGCAGTCCATACAGTTGTGGGGGATTGGGCTGGAACGCCATCAAAGTAACTCTCTCTGAAGTATCAAGAGATGTTTTTTCCAGCATGTTTTAAAATGAAATACAAATGTCCTCTCAAGAGTCCCTCAACTTTGAGTTATGTCTTAGATAATACCCAAATAATTTATGTATTGAAAACAGTCCTTCCCATTGTCATCTGTCAGGCTTCTCACATGGTCTCATTTCAGGAGGAAAGCTCTAATCTTAGTTATCATTTTAAAGCTATTATACTTATTAAATAATCGCTTGAAATAATAAAACCAGAATAAGAATTTTAATAGAACAATCTTATGCTCAAGTTTTTTACAGATTCAGCATTTTCCCATTCCAATAATCTAAATATTGCAAGATGAATTCTAACTCTTGAGCAGTGTTCACTGTACTTTCTTCAGTATTTTGCTTATACCAAGCCACTGCATTCATATGTTTCTAGCTCTGCTGTTTGTAAAATGAAAACAGAGATTCCTACTGTACCATTAATTGCTAATCTGACACTGAAACAGTGATTTCATTGCCATGGGTGATGGGATTGAGAACTTCTGTATAACTCCACTCCTCTAACAGGTACAGTAATAAGCTGTTAGTTCTTTAGGCAAAAGACATGAATCTGTTGCATAAAGGCTTCATTCTCTGCCCGTAATCAGTAACTTGAGGGCCTTCTGTAGATTCTGCACAGCAGTGCTCACATCTTCATATTGCAAAGCACTGCCAGCATATTTGCAATATTTTTGAGCTCTGGCAAAGTCCTCTGGAGTCAAACGGACTTCCCCTGCAAAAACATAAGTATTACAAAGTTACTATAAAAGAAATCTGACTGACGCTTCCTTTCACATGATTTCTGTGCTTTACTTCTATTTGCGGTAATATTATGAAAACTAGGGTAATATTTGTGGTAATATTACAAAGACGAAGCTACAGTGTTTCTTCTGCTCATTTTTCTTTCCATTCATATAATGCTCAACTTCTTTGCTGCTGGCATTTGAAAATCGCAAGAGGACCTTTCTGAACACTGGTATTTGTATGACCCAGTGCCTTTCAAAACTCAGTCAATACCTTTAAGAAAGATCTGCTCTTCATCTAGGGCAGCAAAGGAGAGCTTTTCAATGACAATAAGTTAGCTATAATCATATTCCAACCTGTAAGAAACTAGGACAGTGGTTTTTGTGTTTACAGTATAATTACTTTGCCCTCTTCTTCAGCAATAAAATATAGAAACTGTTCCTTCTTAAATGGAATAACTTTTCAAAATGTAGAAGCATTTCTCATTGGCATGTTTTTGCACATTTTATATTTCTGGTTTATTCAAGTAATGTTTGTTTCCAATTCTACGTAAGATGACTGAAAACAAGATTGGTCCCACTAAATGTGCCCATTTTTGTAATACAGGAGAACACTAGCAAAAAAATATTCTTATAATATAGTATAAGCAATTAACTGTTATTTATTCATCAGATATTTTCTTGACATAAGTTAAAAAATTGGGAATTCTGTAATGCTCACACATGTGCATTCGGTCTTCTAGAAAGCATAGTAGGGAATTACACCCTAACTGGCAGAAGATTTAGTATGTGAATAGCATCACTGACATGTGCATGAAATAAAGCAGTTATGTTACTGTTCCTTTCACCCGCAAATTCTCTGGGAGTTTTAAGGCTAATCCCACGCCTCTCAAATAACCTATGGGTAAATTGTAAAACCTTTACCCATGTTCTTTCAGAACAACTTAACTTGTAAAAGACTGATTTTTAGGGACATGGATAAATAATTATATACAATACTTAAGAATTGTGTATTTATTTAATAGGTTTTCCCACAGCATCTTATAAGCAATGAACAGATTTCACAGATTAAGAAAAAATGCATTGTAAAATGCACCACAGATTTTATACAAAATCAGTTAAACAGATTTAGCAAGGACATTAATATACTTAAATACATTTTTATGGTACAATTTTAGTTATCTGGGTCCTTTTGTTTTAAAATAAAACTGTTAGCAATAGTGTGAGAACGTTACTAAAAAAATCTCAGTTCTTATCAGAAAAATGTCTATTATATTTGCTTTTCCTTTCCCCAATCTTATTAGTTAAGAACAGCTTTTGAACAAATAAAATGGAAAACCTGGGAATATTAAAAACTAGACTGGTCTGCTGTTTTTCAAAACAACCCTACCCCAATAAAGAGCAGAAGGATAAGTGCTCTTAAGATCAATTTTATCAATTTTTAAAATATACTCTAGAAGCCTACGTATTTTCCCTTCAATAAATAAATATAATCACAGAATAACTGTTGAATATTGAGGCACACGACAACTTGGTCGGCTTATTATCATTGCAATGTATATTGCTTTACTCCTGAATAAGTGAAGCCACATTAAATCTCTTAAAATACATACACGTGAGTAAATACATGTGAGGGAGTGCATAAACACAGGCATACACGTAGGTTATTTTGTAACCTAAATAAAGTCATAGACTAAAAGCAGCTGGGGTAAATCTGTGACCACATTACTGAACAACTTTAAGAAATTAAAAAGACCAAATTCCCCTCAAAGTGGCTTTATGCTCTGATGCCAAAAGAAACTACAAAATCATTCTTTAAAAAATGGCCAAGGCATCAGTCCAGTATTCAACTAATTTATTGGAAGGAAGCCTAAATTCACCAGTCTAATCTTATTTTTACAGTATGAGCTCTATTAATGTTTTGCTGGCATAAAGCCTTATTTATTATGAAATCTACTTCAGATGCTATTATGACATAACTTGAGAGAAAAAGGTTAACAATTTTAAATTTATAAACCAAAGTTTACACAATAAGGGTTGTTGATCTTTTGATGTGCTCGGTGGCCTCAGCTCCTATTGAAGTCAACACCTCACAATGGACAAGCAGAATAGAAATAAAATAGCTCTGTGTTTTTAAGTTTTCAAAATAATGTGATGTGAAACCTATCTATAATGTCTGTGCTTACATCAAAGGTATAACCACAAAAGTCAGTAACTGACTTCAATTTACATATTCTAAGGTTTAAGCAGCTTTGGAGAAAAAGAAAGCAGCTTTGCAGAAAAGGACTTGGGGGTCCTGGTGGACATCAATTTGTCCATGAGCCAACAGTCTGCCCTTGTGGCAAAGAGGGCTAATGGCACCCTGGTCTGCATTTAGGAGGAATGTTGCCAGCAGGTGGAGGGAGGTGACCCTTCCCCTTTACTCAGTGCTGGTGAGGCCACACCTGGAGTATTGTGTCCAATTCTGGGTGCTTCAGTACAAGAGAGAGATTGACATCCTGGAGAGAGTCCAGCAAAGGGCCACAAAGATGAGGAAGGGACTGGAACACCTCTCATACGAGGGGAGACAGAGAGCTGGGACTGTTCGACCTGGAGAAAAGAAGGCTCAAGGGGATCTCATCAATGTTTATAAATACCTGAAGGGAAAGTGTATAGAGAATGGAGCCAGGCTCTTTACAGTGCTGCCCATAGACAGGACCAGAAGCAACGGGCACAAACTGAAACACAGGAGGGTCCTGTCTGAACATCAGGAAACACTTTTTACTGTGAGGGTGACTGAGCACTGGCACAGGTTGCCTAGAGGTTGTGGAGTCTCCATCCTTGGAAGAGATTCAAAAGCTGTCTTTTGAATTAACAGTGACTTTTTTTTCCTCAAACTTCTTCCTTCAGTGCTGCAAATCAAACCTTGGGGAGAGTGCAGGGGCAGACACACAGGACATGGTCCTGAGTAACCCATTTTACAGGACCCTTGCTTGAGCAGAGGATTTGGACCAGGTGACCTTCATAGGTCCCTTCCAACCTCTACCATCCTGTGATTCTGAGTTCTAAAAAAGCCCAAGAATATTGAGATGGGAAAAGTATACTGTATTTATCCTGAAACAAACCTGCTTCTGTGAGAGAAACCTCCTTCTCTGGAGACAGTCAAAACCTGCCTGGACGCAATCCTGTGCAACTTGCTCTAGGTGATCCTGCTCTAGCAGGCGGGCTGGACTAGATGGTCCCTTCCAACCCCTACCATTCTGTGAATCTGTAATCTTAAATTATTAGTAGTTATATTTATTACTGAAATGTGGCAGACATATGGAATCCATAACTAATGTCAACAAACATGATTCTTTTAGTTTAAGAGGAACACAAAGTGAAAACTAAAAGGTGATTTGACTAGAGATGCTGAAAATCATGTTGGGAAAAAAAAGAAGTTTTAGAATGAAAATAATGTGTATTTTACATGATATATCTGCTTCTCCCTGGTATCCTTTTCTATCCATGAGATGTTTTTCCTCTTTATGAACTTGCCCAAATACAAGGCAGCTGATTTGAGAACATTTTAATACTGCAACTTGGTGTATAAAAACAGTGATGGCAAAGGTAACTGAAATGATTTTTGAAACAAGATGCTCTTTTTTCCCACTAAAGCACTTAAGATAGTCAAAATATAAATCCTCCAAGATTTCTTCTTAAGATCATGAAAACATGTAACATGTCAAAATATTATTTCTACTTTGTGTGTAGAAAATCAAACATTATTATACACACAACTAGAATGGACAAATGGTTTCTCTATACTATGCCACCTGTGGAAGGGAGCATATGGTAATGTAAGATTTTATAAAAACTCTGTGTAGCACAACCATGAATGCATTTAGTGTTAGCAAAATCTAGGGGTAATACTTTTTTTTTAAGCTGACCACACCAGAGAAGTGCACGCACATGCTATACAAAGTTGCTGTGTAGCTCTACATTCTGTTGTCAGAGACATTAACCAATGCTCAATTGCATAAGCTTTGACACTTTCAAAAGCCAATGTTAAACTCTGAAACCTGTTCCCACAGGACAGGACAATTATTAAAAGATTCATGCTGACTAAAATCAAAGGAATACTGTTACTTTAACTTAATTTTCTTTTGATAAAATATTCCACTCTTCTCCACCAAAAGTTTCTCTTCCATCATAGCATTAATCAAATTGCTTCTCCCATGTTGTGGAAAGGAAAGAAAATATATAATTTACCTTTAAAATATAAATTTGATCTTACTACCAGAAAGAGTCTTGCAGGAATATGTGGAATATCCTGTTTGGCTATGCCTATACTAGGACACTCAGCAGTGCCAGGGAATGTGTCTCAGTACTCGAACTTGACTGTCTACACTGTCAAACTGCTGGAACAGACTCCAGTATGGTTTTGGCCCATGCAAACTAGCGCTTTCCCAAACAATTCCTAGGCACGACTTGTGGTTAGAGCAGGCTAGAGACCATTCAATACTGGCAGCCTTCACTAACTACCTTGTTTAGAAGGTTTAAAAGTTTAATAGTATGGATATGAGTGGTTCTGTGCCAGCTGTTCTCAGTGGCAAATATTTACAGGCATGTTTAATTTATTAGTATAGACACAGACATTGTGTCTAAATCGTGGAGCAAGTGTACTTTGCACGCTGCTAGCTAGCTCTGTGGATCTACTGGAGGGCAACACCGATTCCTCCTTCCTGTCCAAAGGAAATGTCAGTTCCATAGGAACGGTGCATACCAAAGTCTAACCTCAATATGCAGCCAGGATCTAGCTCAAATACATATGCTGCAACTCAGGAACTGGGGAGAGCTTCTGGGTCCCACTGTTTAGTACGTTTGTTGCAAGATATAGGCATTTCTAAATCGACTTAGAGGTCAGGGAACAAGGATACTGTGCAAAGAGTACCATTGGCATAAAAAGGACTCCTCAGCAGTGTGAGGAGAATAATCATAGCTGCCGTTATTCTTGCACATATAGCTGAAGGGAAGATGCTTTGGGTAACGACCAGGCATGCATGACAGGATGGTGACAGGCAACGACAAACACTTTCCATTGCTCTTAAGCCTCTTTAATTCTATGCATGCAAACAAAACTGTTACTGTATCTCTGCTGACTGACATATCCCTTATGCCCTCTCAGACTCCTGCATAACTGACAGTGTATTTTCTAAGCTTTCAGAACCGAGGATCTGTATGACCTGTGTCACCTCTCAGGGTGCGCTTTTGCAAAACTCCCTCCTAAGAATGTAACACTAAGCTGTTACAAGACCCAAACTTGTAGTGACACAACAGATGTGCAGAGGAAGAACACAGGCATGCAAATACTCAGGTTAGATCAAGTTAGAGACTCAGCACTGTGCTTGGCAAGGGTCTTGATCTCTTAATTACAGGACAGTAGTTATTAAGAATTCTCACAAACACAGGGTATCTTAATTCACACAACTCCTTTTTGTTTATATTTATGTACTAATTAAATCAGGTTATCACAGGTAAGTGGCTGGAGGGAGCAATGCACTGATACTATCCAGATATCAAATAATGGAACTTCTACTACTTATTGAAGAATTAAAGCTTAAATCAATATTACACATTTTTGACAACTAGAATGAAACATTCAAACCAAGAAACAATGATGACTAAAATTTTCAGAGTAGTTACTCAGAAACCTATTAGAATGACTGTCTAGAGGATCATGATAAGCTGGTTAAACATGAAAGCTTTGCTGCCAAACACCACAAAATTTGGTTTCCAACTAGCAGTTACTACAGTAAAGCTTAAAGCATTCAGCTGTTTTGGTTAAGGAGCTGCTGAATCTTCTACAACAGCCCCTCAAACTCAGAAACTATCACGAAGTTTAAATGGTTCAGCTACAGGTCTGAGGTATTGTTTTGAATAAAATGAGCTGTCACATGAGACATGATAGTAATAAGCCAGACAAACAATAGGATGTGCCTTTTGTTCTTCAAAATACTAAAGGTTAATGTGTCTCTATCAAAGGTAAATTTTGATGCTTTTATCTTTTTAAGACATCTACAAAAATGGCTTCCTAAGATGGACACATTATGAAGAATTATTATGACAGCAGACTAAAATCAAGCTAAACACTGAATTCCTATTATAGCATTCCATTGAATCAAAAACGTTTTTTCAGTAAAGGTGGTATTTTAACATAGACACCCTCTTCAACAACATAATAAACTATCTAACTAAATATTTGTAAGTGACAATACACAAGAACCTAACTATCCAAACTCGGTAGTCATAGCAGGCAACATTTGACTGTATCTAGTATTGGCACTTGAAACATCAATTACCAGCTTTCCCTGTGAGGATAAACTGTACGGTAGAATGTGAACAGTTTCATAGCAGGACTTCTAGACCTCATCCTCACTTGACATCCATGTTACATTGCCAACAGAAATCTGATTATCACAAACAGATATAACTTTTTATTATCTCTATTCCATAGACAGAAAAATTCCTAGAAAACAGTTCATAATTTGTCCAAATTCAGTGTTCAAATTAGAACCTAGGATGATTCCAGCTTTACTGTTAGTCACTACTCTTTCACAAGCCATGGTTTCCCTAAGGTTAGCATTTATGTGTGCACTTCAAAGCATGCTATATGCAAGCAGACATAAAATACACGCAATATAGGTTACCAGTGACTTTAACATCAAATGGCATTTTAAAAGATAAAAGCCTTGATTGAAAGGTACATTAAAATGACATCATTAGCAGTACCTTATAAATTATTTCATTTAATACAGGTACTACTTATAATCAATAAGCACACATAACAATTATGCTGCAACAGAAAACACCACTGGAATGTCATGATTATATAATGAAGTGAATAAATAACTTATGTACTAGCCCTGTAGAAGAAATTTTAAGTAAAGGGAATGTGTATTAATTACCAAAAATATAATGTAGTGAGTCCATGAAGAATACAGGCTTTCCTAAGTATATCAGAACCTCATCTGAGAAGGAACAAAAGAAATAATAAAAAACCTAACACAATGCTAGCTCATTGGTTTGAAAAAGTCAGTAGACAACATTAATCACACACTGCAGCAAAGCTTTCAGAAACTATTCAACTCTTAGCAACACAATGTTTATAGATGATATCCATTCTTTTTAAACATTCAGAATTAGTTGCATTCAGGTAACAGTGACATTATTTCTCAAACTTCTTCTGTCAGTGCTGGGGAGACACACAAGACACAGCATGTCCGTGCACAGACAATACAAACGCCATCACCTCACCTGCAGACTGAGCACTGTAAAGGGAAGGATCGACTAGAGGAATATTCTGAGGAGCAGGCTGAATGGTGTTACTTGTCACTCCTGCAAATCAATGCAAAAAAATTGGACTTGGGTTATTTTTATTTATAGACTTTAAAAGTAGGTGGATGAAATAAGACAATAGCACAGGTAAATCTAATGACTGATTTTAAATTAAGCAGCTGATAGCTTCCCAACTCTGAAAGTTTGTAACAATTTAAAACTCTCACTTCAGACTATGAATGTTTTATAAAATAAAGAAGTACAGAAGAATTTACAAGCTGTCATTCCTTTTATCAGTTCAGTATTTCACAGAAATTTAATTGCAAGCATTAAAAAATAAAAAAAACTAGTACGACACTGGTTACCCTAGAGCATTGAGGGAAACCTGCTAAAGAAGAGTGGAAGTAAACTTTTATATTTGAAGTTTAAATTCTGCTGCCTTTTAATATCAGAGAGAGTCTCTGTTATTGTAGTTTTAAAGCCCCATGCCTGCCAACTCAAACTTGCAAACTATCTCCTTCCCAATTTCTTCAAAAACAACTGGTGTTGGCATTTTTGTGTCTGTGTTCACATTTTAGATGCTCTCATTTGATCCAACAATGTACTTTTGCGGTAAGTTCTGAACATACCAGATTAACATAAAGTTATTTCTACAACATCTGCTATGCAGGAAGATGGTAAAATCACTTTTCTAAATTATCTGTTATTTCATGGAATGACTGATGGAGTTAAAACATACATAATGCAAAGAATTCATGTATTCCAACAAGATACATATTCCACAGTTTTCAGATCTACTAAAAACAAAGAGGTAAACATTTACCTAGGCTGAATGAAAAGAACAACACTCTCCCCATCTCAGACCCAAAACCTCCCACTTATCTGAAGGATTTCTGTTTGATAAATAAATAAATAAATAAATAAATAAATAAATAAATAAAAAAGAAAAGCGGGGGGAGCATCTTGAACTTTTCATAGGGTGAAGCATTTTTAAAATGAGAAAGTGAAAGAAAAGGAGGGGCTGCGTGGAAAAAACATCTCATATGTTCTATAATATAAAAATGTATCTGAACAATCAAATGATCATCAGGATTGAAATCAAGAGCTATTAAATTTGCAGTCTTATTAAACATAATTATAAAAAGGTAACATGAGGTGAAAAAGTCATACACTTTTTTTTTTTTTTAATACAACAACTGGGAAGAACTTTGAATTTTTAAGAACTTGGTTTTGGTCCAAAAATGACACAGAATAAGAACCAGGATGTAGGAGCCAATATGTTTAGCAGCAGGGACAAAATCTCCATTAACAGTATTGTTTGAGGTTAAACACACTAAAATACTTGCATGGAAAACGGAGCATAAACAAACAGAAGAAAGGTATAAATTGTACATGAGGCATGATTGTTAGTGTTGTTGTAACAGTTTCAAAACTATGTTGGATATGTTCCTGTATAAAAAAACAGTAGTCTATCTGCAGAGGGAAAGCTAAATATGAAATAATGTAATTTCACGTATCAAGTGAAAGATTCAAATGGTGCTTTACAGTATAGATGATGCAAGGCATGATTCTAGAGAAGAAAAAAACATTCTATTTGCAGGAACACTCACTCTTTCAGTCCATATATCTCCTCTGGCAAGGTGCTCCAAAATATGACTTATGTATTTTAAGAAGCCTAAACTCATAAAAAATATTTCGAATGGCATTTTTATGATGTTAATGTATGAAGTTGCTTCTGCCATAGAATATCTATATTATTTTACTTTACATGTAATGGAGAGAGGGCTAGAATTCACCTCTCAATAAGGCATGAATTTTTTGGGTGTGATTCCAACATACCCGTGTTATGAGGTACTTCAGCTGGAGTGTTGGCTGGTGCATGGGCACCTGGTGGTATATGTATGCCAGTGTAATTACTAGTCGGTATGTTGTTAGCTTCGTATGTAGATGATGATGTTGGTTGAGTTGTTCCACTGTGGAGAGAAGATGACCCTGCTTCTTCTCTTTCAACATCTGCGAAGATGACACAAAAGAGGAATTACTGCAACTCTTCTGTACAAACACTTGAAAACTTAGGCTTTCTTTTAAAACCTTTCAAATTTTTGTTAGTAGAAAATAATTTTGTTAGTAGACATAAAACATTTATGAACCCAAACCACCTACAGTTGATTTCACAAAGTAAAAAAGCAACATACGATAGGATAAAGATCTAGAAACTCACATACTTTCAAAGATTCTCTTCTGTTTAAATTAAAGGATCATCTCATTACTGGTCTAAATACAAGCAATTTGTCTCACTAGTGCAATCCCTTACATTTCTGTGTACTGCATCCACAGTAGTTGAACAAGATACTACAAATATGCAGTAATCTATATTTTAATATATATGTGAATCAGAATACGGAAAACTATTTGCCTTACAAGCTCCCTGTATAAAACTACAGTGCCAATCCTTTCACTCCATATCAATTAAACAAACCACAAATAAATTACAAAAAAGAGGAACTTTGGGAAAGTAATACCAAACAAGAAAACGAAATGCAGCTCAGCCGAGTCATAGCTGTATCTACAACAGTTGGAGTACATAATGCACTATAAGAATAATGAGGTTCAATATATCCCATAGCACGTACAATGAACAGATATATTATTTTTCAATCTAGTCATGTTCTTAAGGTTCTAGTCTAGTTTATTCAATGTTGCTTTGAGGGCTGCAAAAATAATGGTCCATTTTCATTATGCTAATGACCCAGTTAATTTAAATATGGTTGATTTCTGCTCCTTAATTTGAATTCAGTTCAGTTTAAAAAAGCTAATTTTATTTTACTGTGTATGTGTTCATCTGTATCAAAAACGTTGAGATGGAATAAGCACAGTTTTGGGAATGGCTTTGTTAACAGCCAGTTCTTGAAAGGGAGCAAAACAAATGTGGGAGCACAAAACTGGTATGTCTCCAGAGCTGGCAAAAGAGATGTTTTTTTCTTGATCAAATCTGCACTGATCTTCAACTATACAAGATTATGTGTTATGCAAGCACCTCTACTGCTTAATAATTAAACAGTCTACTATTACAAATATTACTATTACAAATACCAGAATTTTTCCCATGTAAGGTCCTCTTCCTCCCAGAACTAGTTCAGGTACTACCTTTACTAAAAATTATTAAACACTTTCTAATTCACAATACTATTTATTATAATAAGAGGCTATAATGCAGAGTAAAATCAACAGTATTGTCATTAGGACATACACAGTTAAAGAATATATTTTTGGTTTATATTGCAAAGTTGCAGTAGTTTACTTTCATTCAGAACATCCAAGTACTAATAAATTCACAAATCCCCCACATCCACAGTTCAATACCAATACTTAATCATTATTTAAAAGTATTAAAAAGCAAAGAAACCTAGAAGCAAATGCTACAGGCTTGGGGAAGGGTGGCTGGAAAGTCGCCTGGTGGAAAAGGACCTGGGGGTGCTGGTTGACAACCGGCTGAACATGAGCCAGCAGTGTGCCCAGGTGGCCAAGGCAGCCAACAGCATCCTGCTTTGCATCAGGAATAATGTGGCCAGCTGGACTAGGGAAGTGATTGTGCCCCTGTACTCAGCACTGGTGAAGCCGCACCTTGAATACTGTGTTCAGTTTTGGGCCCCTCAGTACAAGAAGGACACTGAGGTGCTGGAGCGTGTCCAGAGAAGGGCAACAAAGCTGGTAAAGGGACTGGAGCACAAGTCTTATGAGGAGTGGCTCAGGGATTAATAACTGGGGTTGTTTAGCCTGGAGAAGAGGAGGATGAGGGGATACCTTATCACTGTCTGCAACTACCTGAAAGGAGGTTGTAGAGATGGGTGCTGGTCTCTTCTCCCAAGTAACTAGCAAAAGGGCAAGAAGAAATGGCCTCAAGTTGCACCAGGGGAGATTTAGATTAGATATTAGGAAAAATTTCTTCATGCAAAGAGTAGTCAGGCATTGGGACAGGCTGTTCAGAGAGGTGGTGGAGTCACCATCCCTGATGGTGTTCAAAAAACATGTAGACATGGCACTTTGGGACATGGTTTAGTAAACATGGCGGTGTTGGCTTGATGCTTGGACTTGATGATCTTAGAGGTCTTTGCCAACCTTAAGATTCTATGATTCTATGAAATTTCTGTCAGGAGTGTCAAGCACTGCTAGCAAAATTGAATATAAAAACACAGAACATGATAAAATTTTTGTATGCTGCTCATGAACATTACTTTCACCTGCTGCAACCTGTAATTCAGGCTGTGGTTTTATGAAGCTATTTCTCACATATGCAAACAAACATCTGGCAGATTTCTGGAAGGCAAAGGGTATCTTAAGGTGCCAGATTTTTCCTTTGCTGTATCTTTTGCTAGTAACTCATGCTGCAATATCATGTGGCTAACATGCTTAAATGTAAAATTTAGTGTGTTAAAAGTGGCAAAAGAGAGTGAGATTCAAAAGTAAACACCAGACACGCTACCTTTTAAAAAAATAACATAATAATAGCAATAAGCCATTGCTTGAATGGTAGATTTTTCAGTGGGTTTGGGGTTAACGAAAAAAATTATTTTAAAACCATTTCAGAAAACAAAAATTGAGTTTAACAAAATCCCAGAGACTTACTGTACATAAGATTAATGAAATAGTTACACATAACACTCATCATGCTTTCTGAAGGCAAGGCTGCCTGAGTTTACTTGTAACACTGTTATCAATTATTTATAGCTTGGTCAAATTGTAGCCATAAAGTTGGACTTTCCATGCTGGGTGTCTGCCTGAAGCTAGTATTTTGGGAAAGCTGCTGTAAAAATTACTAAGCCACTTTTGAGAATGAGGGAGTGAGACAAAACATGCTTTCATTGCACTTAGCATCTCAGTTAAGAAAAATTACCTGTAAGTTCTTGCCCAGATTTAATCGCTAATGCATTTATTCCTTTATTCTGCCCCCTGCAGCTTCCTGTTGCCCTCATCTAGCTCTTTGGTCCCATTCAGACTTCCCTCTCTGCACCAGGACTTCTCACCCCATCGCTGCAACCCCCTGCCCCCTATTTGTGTCTGTCTTGCATTATCTCCCAATCTTCTCTCCAACATACTCCCAGTTTCAGCTTCAAACTTCCTCACTGGGTAGTTGATAGTCTCTAGTCACTCCTGTAATAGTGCAATGCTGTAGGCAACACTGGTCATGGAAGTCATGAACTCAAATGGTTAAAGTCTGGCAATGTTATAAACAACAACAACAAAAAAGAAAAAAGTGTTAGAAATGCTGACCACCCTTAATAACAGTGCCTGCAAGAGGCAAATTCACAAAAGGGCAATATACTTTTTAATCAGGTGTATGTATCAAGAGATCAAGCTCAACTTTGATTTGTTGATTATGCATTTGGCAAATGTTAAACTGTATTAAACATGAAAGCAGCTTTGTTTAAATTAACTCTTCTTAGGTGTTTAAAGTGCCCAAATGTCATCAAAGCATTGTAACTATTCTTTCAGCTAAGTAAATATTTAAAATATTCTTTATCAAACATTAAAGTATTAGAACCATTTTTAGATATGCACTTGCAGTATTCGTGAAGAGTTTTAACAGTAGTGCTAAATAGAAGGATTTCAGGCTGCTGGAAAAGAACATTTAAGTCAACAAACTGTTTTTAAGTTCTGTGGTTAGAACATCCGTAACACTAATGAAAAACAAACCTTTTCCAGGGAATGGGAACGAACACTAGAAAAATTAGAGAATTCATTTCTCATAAAGCAGTAATAACCTAGAATTTAAAGTTCCTTGCAATTTGTTTAAGGATGCTGAAATATTGTGAAACAGTGACACAGTTGTTACACATTCAGTTTTAGCTCCAGCTAAGTTTCTTGTCTTGGAAACTCATCAGCCTTTATGTTTGCATCCCAGTATCATGAATCCATGTGCGCTTTAGATTTTCCACAGAGCTACAGTATACCCAGACTATCTGCTTGTTTGTTTGTTTAAAATTATTATTTATTTATTGAAGGGAAGACTTTGTGGCTGATACTCCTGGTCCCATAACCATCTGCACAAAGATACTTTCATAGAAATAGAGGATTCTCAAGGCTTCATGGCACTCCCCTTTCTAGTGTAAGGAAGCACCAATTGTAACTTAACTTCAGCAGCCCAGAGCACTAAATTTAAAACTAGAAAAAAAATTATTTTTAAGGCGTCCAGACTCCTCCAGTTCTCTAGACTCTTATTTCTAAGGAGTCCAGAGAATTAAAAAGGTAATCTATTAATCTTAATTTTAAATCATTTTCTCTCATTCTGCTGCACTGTTTCTCTTTAGCTTGAGATGTGGCTAAAAGACGCACAATGCAAGGTTCTATCAGAACACTCTTTTTTTTTAAATGATGTATTTTTTTCCACAACATTGAGAAATGGACTAAAAGAAAATCCATCAACTTTTCATACACTGTTCTTTTTACTAGTTGGTACTATAAAGGTTTCCTGGAATTATACAATATAAATGTAGCACACATATTATATATTGCAATAAAAGCAGTAACATTTAATGTATTTTACTATGGCTACACTGTGACCATTTAGGAATTTTCTCATATTTGAAATTATATTTTTAATTTTTTTTCCATTAGTATAAAATCTTGTTGGATGACCTAGGGCTACTGCTAACTGACCTTTATGTGTACTCTAGGACTTGTATTCCAACTGCATTAATAAATGAAGCATGTCATTTTAAGGTTTCCATGGTGGCATCCTGACAAAAGCATCCATAAATCCAACAGCAGAACTGCATAAAGCATGCCTATGTTACTGTAAAAACATCTCCAAGAGTTACAGTATGGTTTTGAAGAATCACAAAAAAAATAACACTTTGGAAAAAAATGGTAATTTTTCAAGCTACAGAGACCTAGTTTCACTCTGTTTAAACAGACTTTTTCCACTTGCAAGGGGAGGAAGAAAATGAGCAAGCAGAAAGGAATGGGGAAGGTCCAGTCATACATTCAAACAATGCTGCCTTTCTTCTTATGATGCACAAAGCAAGAATTGACACTTTTTTTTTTACTAATTCTTTCAATAAAAATTAATTTGCATAAAATTTTTGTCTTGGTTGTATAAAGCATTATGGACACCTACACTATGGACTTAATTTCCAAAAATAAATGTCAAAAAGTATTTTTCATTTCATTGCTCAGTAGAAGTGTGAGAAAATCTCTTACATGAAACACAATTCAACAAATAAAAAGATAGTGCTACATTATAGATATTGCAGGCTCCTGATCAATAAGGATGTTAAAATTTTCGCTCGCTCAGTATTTGCGTCCCTTTTAAGTTGTATGTAGATGTAACTTGTTAATGAAAGCTTTCATTTCAACCTGAAATGAATAGTAAGGATACCACCACTTGTAACAACCTGCAAGGAATAGTAAGGATTTCAGTTAAGTCTGAATTCTACTTTCCCTCCTGCAACAATTTTTTTGCATCCTTGAGCAAATCAGTTACATTTCCTCCACATTAGGAGAATGAAGAAAGAGACTACTTGTTGCTGCTGAAGAACAATTACTCTTTCTACACAAGTTATGCACATAGATTTTTAGCAAAAGCTCTGTAATCTTTACTTAGAAGTTCTATTCTGCAATTGTTTAAAATTCATAATTAATTTCAGATAATCACGTGAGCTTTGTAAACATTACCACACTATGAGCCAGAGCACTAAAGTGCACTCATTTAAAGCTAGAAATATTTAATTGGGCTATTGATTACATTCACTATATAAAAGATTTTTTTTCCACATTGGCTTCTTCATTAAATTATAAAACTGGTGTAATTTGACTACAAAGATGCGGTGATGTTGGCAGCTGGAGTTGCATCGTTAAGTCTCTCTCGCAATAGCTGCACCAGCAGTTAAGAAAACTGCCTCGAAAAAGATTGTATGTTGAAGAAGATACTAGTTTGCTAATGCTTCACTTCAAGTATAGCTGTATGTCAGTGGGGAAGATAGCCATCCCAGTGTTTATGTGTGTAAGGCATCTTTAGGTAAAGAAAACATAATAATGAAAATAAATGGGTAACTTGGAAATTAAATCGTATCATACTCATTATTTGTTAACAAATATTTGAATTTACTTATGTTGTAGTGTTTCTAGAGTACTAATACCCAAGCAGTATTTTATCCAGGAAACTGCCAAGAAATTATAACTGGCACCCAGGCTTTTATAGACTTTTGTTTATTTTTAACAAAATAAAGGCTAACAATAAACAGGGAGAGATGTTTGGTACACATTCTCATTAAAAATTGGTGACACTTTCATAATTTTTAATTTTTTTTAAACTGTAATGGCATCCAGGAGATATAAATGATAAGAGATTACACTGTGGAGAGCTAATTTCAGACTTTTTTGGCTAAATTTGATCCTCAGCAGCACTCTTATCTGGCCATCTCCTCTTTCCTCCCATTGATTCTCTTTTCCACATACATCTGAATGATTTTTTCAAGAATCACAAAAAGGCTGGAGGATCCCTTGCAGGTGACCTGGTCCAATTCCTCAGTCATAGCAGCAATAACACGGATCATGCTGTATTGGGCACAGAATGGCTGAAGTTGGAAAGGACCTCTTAAGATTACCTAGTCCAACCCCACGATCACGCAGGGTGAGCTAGAGCCAGTTGCCCAGGACTGCGTCCACTTTGGGTTTTGAATATTTCCAAGGATGGAAATTCCATAACCTCACTTGGTCTCTCTTTTTCAATATCTGACCATGTTCATGATGAAAATTGTTTTCCTAATAATTAATTCAAGTTTTCCGTGTTGCAACCTGAGTCCATTGCCTGTTAACCTATCACTATGCACGCCCGAGAAGAGTCTGGCTCAGATCTTCTCTATACTCTTATCAGGTATAATTTAAGACAGCAATAAGAACTCTTCTTAGACCCACTTAACTTCACCTTGTATGCCATGTTCTGCAGTTCACATGCAGAAGTATGAATCCTCATACTTCAAGCAATATACTAATTTCTAACAAAAGTGGGCTTGGAAGGATTAAGTGAGCCTATCTTTTACTTCCTTATACTTCGCTCACTGATAAAGGTAGCAAGCCAGACAGTTTTTAATCATGCTACTTTGTCCCTTATTATCTTCTGATGCACATTTGTCTTCTGCTAAAGAATCAGCTAGCTGCTGCCAAGTCGAATAGGATGCTATACTTTACTGGAAGGACCACCATTTTAATCTTTCCATAAACAGCAGGCCATGTCCAACCTCCTCCTTCTTCACAGATAAACAGGAAAGAAGCTTCAAAATATGAGACTGCACAATGAAAAGCCTGAGAACCAGAAGAGAAACCAGTTTTCTAATGTTTTGACATGTTTAAAATAAAACCAATGCGCAGAAGATTACAAGCCTATTCATAACATACTTAAAATTACAGGTTCAGACTTCAAAATCCACTGAAGATCCAGGTACAGATCCCAAACATAAATGAATGGAAACAAACCAATAAATATGTGTGTGTATATATTTGTGCACGCATGCACATGTGTAAATATATGAATCATATGCATTAATACATGTTCATAAAACTTTATGTAGCCACCTCTACAAGGTGGCTCTAGAAGTTAAGATACAAGCCACACTCTACAAGTTGGATTTACCTCTTGCATTGTAGATTTATTTACTGATCCTTTTTATTAGAAAAAAAATTGTTATTACTAAATTAAGCTTAAGTTAGAGACACAAATGAGCAGCAACTTAAGTGATGTTTGTTCAAGCCAAAGTCTTATACACTAGCTCAGAGGAAAATTTCAAATCATTTAATGTTCTTAGTTGTTTCATTAGGTATGTGAAGAATTATACAGAGGTTATTGTCATTGTGCAGAATTAGTCTGTTTTCATTTACATAATGAAAATATCCATTCCAAAGACATCCTATTTCTGTAAGAGATTCACATTCAAAATGTGTATTTCAAGCTTCTGCGCTGACTGGGGAGGAAAATGAAGGGACCTCTTATTAATGGAATTGATTGCTATCAAAAGCTCCTGGTGAAATGCAAAAAGAATTAAATATTCATAAAGCATTAAGCACAGAAAAACTGCAAAAATGGAAAAAATAAATGGGTGAAAATATTTTGAACGTTAATTTAACACTTACATGCCATTTTTATTTTGATATATTTCAGAAATGAACAATTTTTGCATATAGTTTGCTTTTATCAACTGAAGAGCATAATCACTTTATACACAGCATAGTCACACTATTGTCTGTTTCAGCAGTTTAACAAAAAGTTTTGTAAGTTATTTCATTTCACTTCACAAAAACTTGCACATATCTGTAAAGTCTGTGGATCCATAATTTAGAAATAGGGTGACGTATATAAAGTTTAGAGATAATATGGCAGCTCTCGTTTGATTGTCAAGTTATTTTTAGCAAAAATACAGACAATGAAATCAGAGAACGGAGCTATCTTTCTCAGAATAGGTTAGGATGTGATCTACATGCTCTTGTAAGAGAGTCCGCTTTGTATCTGTTTTATTACTTCCTGGAGAGGCTAGCTTGTGTCTGCTCACAGTGCTGGTGCCTGTGTTTAAACAGCTCTAAATGAGAAAGGTTTGGATGCCCCTAACATTTCTTACTGAAGAACTAAGACTTTTAAATTAGCAGCAGAGTTTAGACAGGTCTGAGTGTATTAAATAGAAGACAGTAAAAGTTACAATTCGAGAGATCTAAAACAACCTGTCCTGATAAATGTTCATTTTGGTTAGTGAGCATCCTTGGAAATCAGCACTTTTTATCTAATAGTTAAGGAGGCAACTTCAAGCAATCCTGTACAGGAAAGTCAGGTAGCCAGAACAACACATGGAGTAACTAAAAACACGAGGAAAAGGCAGATGAGTGAGAAAGCAGCAGGAAATCCAATCTAAAAAGAGTAGGCCATAAACCAATTTTGAAACCCACGTTATCATACGGGGAGGAAGAGGTTGTCTCACAATCACAATGTGTTTGCCTTGAAGTTGAACTCATCTAGGATCAAACCACTTTCAACTCCTATTTAACTTCAGAGAGAGGATAAACTGGCAAAGGGATCATAACTTTACAGAACAGATTTAAAAGGACTGTGGGTAGCATTAAAGAAATGCATGATTCCAGCCCAGGGTGACAATGCCTTCTTAGAGAGTAGCTGTATTCAAAATAATAACCTCCACAACGGAGGAAAGGAAAAATAAGTTATTTAATAAGTCAATCAAATAGTATTGTCCAATAAAAATAACAGTAGGGGAAGCAGCAAAGAAAAAGCAGAAGGCGGCCCATGGGAACGGAACTTTAGGCAGGGAAGCCATGCTTCCTGTGGGGTGCTCCCAAAGAACTGCGCATACCGCTATTTTGGCCTGAGCCCAGCCCTCTGCTCTTTCACAGAGAGACACGAAGTCCCTACCGAAGCTCTCTCCTTCCATTCCGATAGGCCCCGGCTGAGGAGTCTCCCCATTCTTCAGGCAGTTATGAATGTATGCTGCCTTCCACCTGGCGTACTTCCTGTGCTGGACGTTCTGGGGAAGGGAAAAGGCCAGCTAGGTTAGCCACGCACTTCTGTGAATTAATGCACTCAAACCAGAAACATAAGCAGGTTTTCCACCCTGAGAAGAGATTATAAAACCAAACTGCTTTGTCTGCTATCATTTGACATCCCTTCAAAGATAAACAACACGTGAAATTTATCAGTAAAAAAAAAACCAACCCAAAATATTAAAAGAACAGCTCTAACAGGATCTCAGCATGAAAGGAAACTGTGGAGATCTGCAATTAGCGCAGCATGTCAGGAAAAGGAAATAAATTATACCAGGACCATCTAGTGTGAAAGATGGAGCACTGGGTACTAATTACTGATGTGAAATAATAAAGAAAACTTCTTATGTCCATAAACCTAGATCATTATTTACTTTAGTTTTAGATATCTGAAATGTAAAATGCTACTCCTGATGATCAATAATTTAAAATCTTTCCTAATTACATTATTTTAAATTTAAAAAAATATATTTAAGATCATGAATACAGAAAGGCTGCTTGTAGTTGTAGATTAATGTAACGTGTGTGATATTCTAGGACGTACAGTATTTTGATTTAGTATCTTCACAATATAGCTAAAAATCAGATGAAGGACTTCAGCAATACATAAACTACCTGCAGAGTGAGGGGTTATGATAACAACGTTAAATAAACTGTTAATGACAAGTTTAATAGTTCAGTTATCAGAAAAAATATAAATACTTCTCCAAAAGTTACTTACTATATTGATAGTCAATATAGACTTTTTGCCAACTCTCATCTTCTGAAATGGTGTCAATATGAAGCAACAGCAGAGAAGCAAACCTGCTGCTTGCCCTTCTAATTCTATTGCCATGGTAACAGTTTGAAAATGAAAAAAATGTGGTAGTAGCTTCAGCATTTAAAATAACCCAGCAACATAATTTTTCACTATTTTCTGTTTCTGGGCAAAAGGAATTGAGGAAAAGCATTTCATGTGGGTTTTCATAGATTCTTCTTCTACAAAACATGAGCAAATGAAATAAATGTCAAGATCTTAACTATTTTGAGATTTTTCTGTCTCATTTTTAAAAATATACTGCATTGTTCCTAGGTACAACTTTAATATGTCAAAAAATGAAATTAAGATTGGTCACTTTATATCACCTGGGACTGTTACAGTAGTGTTTTCTTAATCCAGGAAAACTTCTCAATTGTTATGAGAAATCTTAAACTGATTATATAAATCAACTACTTTGTCAAAAGTTGTTAGAGAAATAACCAGATCTGACGGTTATGAGCTAATATATTTCAAGGAACAAGGTTGAATATAAACAGCGATGAGAAATGTGGGAGGATGAGTGGAATAATTTGGCCAAGTGAACAATGCAGATTGATAGCATGTTTCACATTGACATCAGCACCTGCAAGGTACTGGTGAAAAATTTCCACAGTAATAATCTCAGCTAGAGTGGTGTGGAAACTGAGGTAGACAGAATAATGTCTCTTTAAAACTCCTGACTGAAATTACATCCAAAGTTTCTGAGAATTAATAAACTGAAATTCCAAATTGTACTTCACTAATTCTATTGCACTGTCATCTAGAATAGCGTAGAGAGCGACAGTATAATGGGTATCTCCAGCTTACTAGTGGAAGCGTGAAACACCCAAGTGTGTGAGAAAAAAAAATATCTGTAGACTACCTGTGTGGATTTAGGTGTCCTGAGATGTGATCAACACTTCCTGATTTTGTCACAGATTGTTTAGCGTCGTTCTTTTTTCTTATTTATTTTTCCAAGTATTTCAATCTTCCTTTAACAATTGTTGAAACTTACCTTCATGAGTCAGTAGCAGCTTTCTCTAACTCTTTTTTCTTTGCCAGAAGCTATCAACTGTACCATTATATTTTCAAAATGAGCTTCTCATTCAGTTAATTTAGCAAGGAAATCTCACTTTTAATTTTCAGAACAAGGAATACTGTATTAAAAGTACCTGCTCCTCTACATCCAAGATTAACTCTTCTGTGGGACATGAATAAGAGAGCAGCTGACCATGTACCTCATAGAAAGGTTTGTTTTGGAGCAGATGAAGAGATTATTCTGGTGCGCCTTAATAAAAGTAATTATGATCTTGTTCAGTCAATTCTGGAATTGATTAAAAAATTACCTGCCATGAAGAGTACTATGGTAGTTACTTTAGTAGATAACTTTTTTGAATTACAATATTCATGTCCTAATGGCCAGCTAGCAAGTCATTTTTATGAAGTAAATTCATATTCTTCCAACTTATCTTTTAAAAGTGGGGCTTGTTGCAAAACCAAAAATATTTATTCTAACTAAAACTGTACACATTTCCACCTCAATTACTCACGCTAAAGTTCTTGCTTGCAGAGTGAAAATACTGAAGGTGGAAAAAGCCAGGAGCCTTGCATCATTTTTCCCTATAATCATTCCTGCTTGTTCAATGTACTGCTACATATAATATAATTTATTTGAAATACTTCGCACAATTCCTTATGGCTTACTAGCACGTATTTGACTACACAATTAGAACTTAAGTTCTTTGAAGTTCATATTCGCAAATTATAAATACAACTCTACAGAACTAAAACAGTAATTTGCACCTGCAAAAGCAATCAGATAATACACTGATATCCCTAACACTTACCTCTTCAGAGAGCTCCCCAAATACTGTTAGAACGTCTATCAGCAGACTTGCAGTATAAAAGGACTTTATCATGTTTCTGTAAAAAAAGAAAACATTTCACTAACTTGGTAACGTCAGGCACTCAGGGTCACATTTAGAAGTTGACATTTTAGATCATACTGGCTTATTTCAAGCCAATCATCACTATTTTTTTTCTTTTAATCTGATGTTAGAGAACTTACTTGACAATGTTTAAATTTAGCAATGTATTGACTAGTCTTCTGACTACTATGCAGAAAGTTTTCAGTATTTTTTAAAGTTGGTCATGTGTTCTGCACTTAATTCCTAATTTGGAATGTTCAATACAGGACATAGGACATCCTATATTATCTTAGATAAAGCCTAGCAAAGTCATCAACATGCTGTAGTAATTGCTGCAAAATAAACCACGTAATGTATTATAACAACTAGTTTAATATCCCTGGACAGTAGTAACTACAACATGCTTGATGTCAAGCTCAATATTAGCCTGGGGTTTTAGAAGGCTTGCCAGTAGATGAGCAACCTCTTAAAGAACACAAGGAGGACATCAGTTAATGTGTGCAGTTAAGAGACACACAAGTAGTAACAAATCAAGTTTTCTGAAAGAGAAATGAATGCATTAAGGCCCAACTCTTGTTTCCAGTCAAATAAAAGAGTTTGGATATTCAAATTTCCTGACCAGTATCTTAATGCAGATAACAAACCCAAAGATTTTCACCTACTTATGAAATTGCCCAGCTCTGTCTTCATTGTCTGCATACAAAAACATTTTCAAAGCATAATTCTCCACATGAGCAGAACCAACAATTTCCTGAGTAATTGCTTCATTATCACCAAATTGCTTTTTCATCTGAAAAAAGTTGAAAAAAATACATTAATTACGGTATTAGATCCCAGCAATTCTGCAATCTAATTCAAACACAACAAGATTCAGAGAACGTCAAGCACAATTTAAAAAAAGAAACAACATACGCTTTAGTTATTTTACAAATCTTCAGCTTCTAACATAACAAACACTAAAAGTAGCATACTAAAGAGAAAGCGCTTTCTTTTGGAGGGAGAAATACTATGAATAAGTAGTTTTGAATACCATCTTTAATCACAAAATACTTAAAAAAAACCCCAACCCAAACTAAAAGAACCTGTTAGAAATAAATACAACTACAATATTGTGAACAAATAGCTACAGGTATTTTTCCCCTTACTATCCAAAGGACCAAGCACTCTGAAGCCTGTGTCAGGATTCAACATCGTTCAGTTGATAAAGTAATGCATGCTTTGTAAAGACACTGTCGGTCAGAGTGATCATGTATCTCCTCTCTTGTAAGGTTATTTCACTGCAGTTCATTACATCTTTCAAAGCGTCTGAGCCCTACCTTAACTGGTCTAGTGACTTACAGATTTACTGGAATTTACAGAGTAAGCAGTGTACTGCAATTCAAAGACCTCTTTTCAAAGACATTAGAGTACAAGAATCCTCAGGCTTCCTAATAAAAATCAGTAAAGTAAATAACCCTCTAACAGTTACAACAGGTGGATTTACAGCTTCTGAATAGGCTTACTGTTCACACATAAGGATATCTCAGGTTATCCTTAGAGAACAAAAACAGGAACACTGCATGATACTAACTTGCTTACTTATTTTGCCAAAAGATTTAAAAACAATCTCTGAATAGCAGTTATTTTTCATTGTGCGTGTGAAGAAAATGTAATCAAGCAGGCTGCGTTTCCTTATTTTTTTAGATTGCTGCCATCTTTTTAATACATAGATGTTGCCAGAAAAGTTACTTGATTTCAGAAGTGAAATATAAACTTTCCAAATAGAACTATAAATTTGAAGACTTTTGTCAAACTCGTAGTCTACATAGTTTTGAAAAAGTATTTGTGTTTTACAAAGTGTAATTGTTTTTCTTGTGAGTGCACCACAATTTGTAAGTTACAAGATAGATAACTGAAAGGAAACACTGAAGTTGAGGAAGAAAATGATTTGGTTTTATATATATGTATATTTCACCAGCTTATACATACACCTTACACTCAGAAAATATTTTATTACTGTACTTGATCTGATATTTAATGGAAATGATTTCAAATGCACACATGACACTGTTACATACACTTCTAAAAAATACTAAAGTTAACAACGTTGTTTACTTTTGAAACTACCCGTCACACAATCTTTGATTCAGTGCAGCAGAACTGACATTTTAAATGATGATTCATAATTTGAACCTAAAATCAAGCAGATTTGATTTAATTTTACTAAAAACGTTTAAATGAAACAGTTACCTATTGGAAAAGCAAAACAACACAATCATACATATTTCTGACAGAAACATGCATTTTGGATACAAAATCATGGTATTTAATTAATTCACACATTTGGAATACTGTTAAGTTTCTTGCAAAGAACACACCTGGTAATTTCCAGGTATATCTACACTTTTATTCTTTGCTACTATAAAGTTCAAGATTGTTTGTAAGCTATCTGAACCTCTAAAATAATCAATTGTGGCAACACACAGAAAGCTGTGAGAAACATTTAGCACAGAGCTGCAGCATCTCTTTGTGCCCCCTGCTTGATAAGGGCAGACTGAAAACAGCTGCTATTGAATTACTGCAGAGGCTTAACTTCTCAATATACCCAAGCTTCCTAGCCCCCAAAATGCTGTATTAGATCTGCTTAGAAGCACTCTTACTATGTAGAAGGAACTTCAACTGTCACACAATCTTACCAGCAAATGAAAGATGAAACCATGGATTTTTCCAAATTTGAAACAAAAAGGGTGACTGAACACTGCAGACAGATTAGTTGCTGCAGTACCACGAGGGATTGAATAAATTTTAACAATCCTTAGGGAATGAAGAGCAAAAAGTTTTGGAGTTTTAACCTCATTTCTCCCGCCACCTCTCTTCCTTTTTGAGCATGAAAATCAGACCCATTATAGATGTTAAACTTGATGAAATAACACACCAATAAGTCACTGCACACTGGATTCTCCATTGCTAAAAATTCAGAGATAAAACATAGCAAGAAGGTATGAATAAAAGACAAACAGTTCATGTTTTGTTTTTTTTTCTGAAGACTTGAAGGCTGTTGCACTAGTTTCACAAACTCTTCAGGCATTGCCACGGCTAGATTTTGGATGAAATCATTAATACTGAACAAAAAAGAATGACTGCTTCACTTTTCAATGTTACTTTCTGCTTCCAAATAAGCACTTAAACCTTAAAAACCAAACACTACTTCCTTTGAGGCTATTGAAAACTACAGCACATGAACATAAACAGCTCCTGGAACTCAAACTGATCATCTGTACAATGATTTCACCTTTCTTTGTTTAACTCTCTTCTATTTAAGGTTGTTTGCTTTCTAATACTACCAGGTCCACTCAAAAGAGCATGGCGTAGCCATCTCTTACCCACATAGATAAGACTGAGCTTACAAAAAATCCTAGTATAAGATCCCTAATCTCTAACAGAGGATAGGATCAGAAGTATCTTTATCTTTTAGAGAAAACTCCTTGGGTACAACAGTTTAGGTCAAAAATTTCAAAAGCACCAAAGACTAGGCTAGCCAGTCCTATAGCAGTGAAAATAATTGCTCAAGGAATCAAAGAAAATCAATTTAAAACGTCTTCTAGAACTCCTGCATTTATTTCATAATGAATTAAGACTTCTCATGAGAATATGTATAAAGTATTGTAATTCATGTTGTCTAGACAAAACTTTATGGCAAATGTATGCTGTATGAAATCTCAGTTATGTTTGTGCATGCATACATATACATAAACATACATACACATTAAGCTTTATCTCCTTTCAATCCTTCTGCCAGTTTATTATATACAACAAAATCATACATTATGGCTGCATACAGAATAGTTGCATCAATGACTGATGACAGAAGAAAGATAGTATTTGCAGAAGCTTAATAAAAATTAAAGTAATATCATGAATCATTTTAGAGAAGAGCAATAAATTCTACTTACAGCTTCCAACTGATCCATAAGCTTGGATAAAAATTTACGGCACTCTGGGGTTTTACTATCAATCTTCATCCCTGTTTGCATTGCATACAAACGACCTTTAAAGGAGACAAAATGCACAAAACCCCAGAAGTGATTATCTAAGGCAAAACACATAAGCAAACAAAACAATGCCCCCCTCCCCCAACACATCTGAAATATAAACTCATCTTGTGGTTTAACAATATACTACTACAGTACTAGTCAGCAATGACAGCAAATTCTAGGTATGTTCAGTCTTGCAGAGATAGTAGGAGATATTTTTCTAAGATCAACGCATTATTTTTCTCAATGAGTATTTCCGCTGATTTCAGATTGATGCTTGTATCACTATGATGCAATACTAAGTGCTTTTGTAAATAATCACCATCCTTGTTTCCAACTCTCCCAAACAGGAATCTCAAGTTGATTTTTATCCCTAATTATACATCAGTAATTCTCATATGACTTAGATACATGTATCGAGTATATGGATATATCTCAAAAATGGAACTTCATATAGCAGGAAGTAGACAGCTTTAAAATTCCACTTTAACAAATGGAATGAAACATCTATTATATACATGTATATGCATACATATCATGAAAAGACACAAGACTCAAATCTGTTCTTTAAATCAGACAAGATAGACTTTAATTGCAGAATAAGTTTAATAAAGTTGCCAGTTTTTCATATGATCTTGAAAATGAATGATTAACACCTTCTGATTAAAAAAATATCTTTTTACTATCAAAAATCTATGAATTTCAGATATGCACATGGCAGAACTTTCTATGCTTCGGGAAACTGTGGGTAAAACAATGAACCATTATTTACTAGTATTAACACACACAGAGAAGGGAAAATGGACAGGAAAATTCAGTAACCAAAGGCAGAACATTTTTCACAAAAAACTTACATTCTACTAACTCATTCCTGACCCTCAAGGGAGTCCTACAAAATACCTTCAAATGCAGAGCTTAAGAACTAAAAGCTGTAACTACCGAATATTATCACGAGCTAGTTATTATGGCATACCCCAATGCCCTTCATCGTGCAGGACACAGAGTTCTGCAAGTGATGCTTACTTGCTTCACAGCTTTACCACATCTCTCCTTCCAAGCATCTCTTCATGCACTAGAGATAGATTTTTCCCTTCAAATTATCTCAGTAAACACAAATATAACACAGTTGTTTTCAAACTGCACTTATCCTGATGTTTGCTGCAGAAGAAAGCATTACATGCACAAAAGCTTGTCTGCTTTTCCATCTATCATCAGCCTGTCTAATAAAATTAGATCTCTCTCTACAAAACTCACATAGGTTGTGCTGGTTAGCATCATAATTTAATTCATTTTTCATTTTTCTGGATTTTAAAAGTAGTATTTCATGTTCCACATACAACCGATTATTCAAACCAAAGTGTAGTGTACATTCCTTTTTTGGGATTGCAAAGCTGACAATTTTTTTAATGTTAAAGCTGTTGAGCTGCCCAACTATTTAAAGACCCCCTCCAAAATAATCAACAAAGTATTTGTGCCCTCCAATGCATCTCTACTTCTACATTTACAACTTATAAAACAACCTAGCACCTTTGTATTTAAGTTCTCGGTAAAGAACAATCAAGTAAAAGTCTACTCTGAGCAAAACTTCAGGAATGAATAAATGGTATGAACAACTACAACAACTGACCATGACAAACAAAAGAGCAATTGTAAGAAAAACTGCTATGCAGATTCCGTGCTATGTAGGTTTCATCAAGTGACAACACTAATATTAAGCTAATTACTGACATGTACTCTTAAGCCCTCCTTATTTATCTTCAAGATGTTGACACGTTAATATTGAAAATTATGAAACCAGCACATGTAAACTTGAAATTATATTTCAAAGACATCCAAACACAGAAAGATACAGAGATTTGTATCTAAGGCTCTCAAATTAATTTAAGTCTCCTGCCTATTAAAGTACCACAATCAGACGAGGAGTTAATACTTACAGTCAAAACCTGACTTTTACGTACATACTTGATTACAAGCTTCTCTGAACACATTTCATGGTATCATTGAATAATGCAAAACGTAGGAATTAACATAATGGATGCCAGACCTACAGGCCATCTAGATAATTTATTTCTTTTTGACAGATCCAAATATCAAGACATTTTCAGAGGAAAATAAATTAATTTTAGGCTGATATGAGTTAGGACATCATAAATTTAGAATACCCTTGGTCATTACTGGATATAGATTTATCTTACTTGCTGAAGTATGCATCTTCATCTCTCTTCCCAAATTCATTTACATAAAAAGAACTGTTTCCATAGAAATGGAAATCTTACAAATGTCTTTAGTCTTGAGAATCAGTTTAATGATTAAAAGATCTGCTTATTTGTTATCTGCTTAACAGTTACTCTTCTGTTACCTGTATGTGGCTTTTTTGCACATTCATTGCAAACACATCCATTTAAATAGTGAAAGTAAGATAATTTTTTTCCTCAATAATATCCAAAGGGGTGTATTTACAGGACTGTGACATCTGTATGGTTTGTAGGCAGGTCTACAAAGCCAGCCCACTCCCTTCTCAGGATTTCAGAGACTGAGAAAAACTCAAAGTCTCCTTCAGGCATTCCAATGAACAAACACGGAAGAGTGAGTCTTGAACACACAGAGAACACAAGCCAAAGAACAATAGTTACAGATAAGAAACATGTTTTTCTTGTCTAGATATAAATTTAAACTGTGAGTGACATCAAGCAATGTTCCATACCAACCACTTTCCTGCTAACAGAAGACTCTGGGACCAAGGTGCCCAGGGGTCCTCTCAGGTCATTCAAGATCAAAGGACTATTATCCAAAGCATACAGACTGTTGAGAAAACAAGAAAATGCTCTAGCAGCAGCTCTACAGATATTAAGCACAGAGACATCCTACAAACAGACTATTCATGTCAACTGAACTAAGATTAAACGTGTGGCACCTGTCACACCAATTATATCTCTGTACCGCACAATTGACTATACTAAACAGTTACCACATCTAGCCATCAAACCCCATTTTGTACCAAGGTCTACATAAATTGGAAAGGTTTCCTGCATGATCTTACTAACTGGTAAAAGGTCAAAGCACATCTAAGTTACCCTAACAAGAACTTTCTTTAAGAACAAGAAAGTTCTTTAAGAACTTTCAAAGTTCAGAATTTGTGCATACTGACTTCTTCACTTACAGTAATATGTTCAAAAGGAGTATTGCATAACAAAACCTGCCCAGAGGCAGGTCTCTGATGAGGGAATCATTGAGGTAAGGGCAAAAACTATTCCTTCTTTCTCAAGTCAGTCGTAATCAAGACAGAGTATGATGTTTGTGAAAAATACTATTGACAGAGAATCACACCTAGTAACATTTAGTACTGAAAGGGAGTCTTTACTGAAGTACCTTTGGTAAAATAATTTGAATTATGAAGAAGCAGGCAACCTGCAGGTCAGAAAACACAAACCATATCCTACCAGTCAAAATCTCCTGGAACATCAGTTTCAACTGATAAACTGAAGATACAGAAGGAAAATATACTCTCCAGTGTCTGAAACTCATCAGTGACAAACAAAATGTTGGTATATTTAGATACCCTTACTGCTTTACTCAATGCTGCTGTAGCCAAAAGTGGGGCTTTGGGGTTGAAAACCTCTATCAACACTCATTAAAGTTATCAAGCAGACACCAAGTGAAATAGTTGAAAAACTGAAAGAACTACAGATTTCTCTGACAGCAACAGAATAGGAAGAGGAGGAAATAATTTGGTATTTGCCTCTACAGACACTACTGAAATAATATTCTTTTAATGCTTTGAAATTCTGCTTTTGAAATTATGTGTATGAAGAGCAGTATGTAAGTAAATCTGAAAGCAATCCCTTGCCCTATTACAGACAACAGGAGAAACTCTCTACTAGTTCTACTCTTTGCATTTACTTGTATTATCATCACATCTTATCCAAAAGCAAAGAATCTTAATTTATTTCCAAACACTAATTTTTCTGTGTCTGCATCTTTTGTCATCCTTTTCTCCGCTCTCTCTAATTTTGAAATGTCCTAAGTGTTCTATATGAAGGCTATCTGTAAGACCACATTAGTTTCTATTGGCCTTTGCCAGTTAAGGTGTCAGAAGTCTCTCACATATCTTCTACTTTTGTGTGTAGTTTATCACACAAATATTACTTACAGTAAGGATATGTGATAGTAACTGGAAGATATGCTTCAATCTTGTGAAGGAAATCTGTTATGTCCTTTTCCTGTCTAACTTGCAGCAAATAGGCAAATTTATTTCATTGCTGAACTTTCAGCAGCAATGAACAAAACATTTTCCTGTGTTAAGATCACCAGTGAAATTTTAAACTGGTAATTAATGGTCAAAGAACTGTCGTCCGTGTTCATGTTGACAGGTAATCTCAGTAGCAAAGAACTTATAAGCAAGAAGCTAAAAGTTCACCACCTCCACCATCTCTGCTGAGAAAGCCAAATGTAACATAAGCTGTTTCCACCCCCTGTATCTGAAAGAAAACAGTAATTATTTACATTCGTTTAAATACAGCTGTTCTGGTTTCTATAATATTGCAACAGCAGTGGAATGTATTATTACTATGCTTGCTAAGTCAACAATTTTGCTTTAATGCAAGCGGTTCAATTTCTAATAACTAGAAGTTAATCTTCTGAATGCTATGGACACCAGAGAAAGAAATCCTCTTAGCATTCTGTATTACAATTGGATTATTTCACCTTTTAAAATACGGCACTTGAGATGCCATTTTACATCAAAATTATTTCAGAGTTGTTCTCTTCCGAACTTCTCTATACACTGAAAAGCATGTCCCTAATGACCACAGTAATATACTGTAAAACTAAACTATTAGACTTACAGGAGCTATTTACTTGGTAACTTTTGATAAAAAATTTCCTCTATGAAAAGTCAAGCTGCTGAAAAATCCAATATAAAATAGACAACTAGACCCATACATTGTAGCTGCAAAAGTTTTCAAGTTTTTAAAGCCTAAACAAAGTATTTGAAGAATGCAGACAATCTTGGAAATAAGTGACTTGTAATTCTCATCTCTCTTGACTATTTGTGATGAAGATCTGGAAAACAAATAAATGAATACAATTATTGGTTCTTTTAAAGCTTGTTTCACGCACTTGGCTTTGTAACAGATGCAACCTACATTTTTTTGCCCCCTTTATCCAAATCAAGGAGCAAAAAGATTTTTGTCTGGCCAACAACAGTAGTATACACACAAAGCAAAGCACTAAGGAGGTAAAGGAGGCTACATACAGCTAATGTCTAAATATTAATTAATATTATAAGTAGAGCTAAAGTCACTTGTAATCTTTTATGCACAAAGACAGAACTGTTTTACCAATTACTAACTAAAAGAGGGTTTGCTCTCAGTTTGCAGACAGGACATTTATCTTCAAATTCGTAAAGACCTGGCAAGTATTCATTCTCAGAAAAATGTTTTGCCAAGACAACTACAAAATTTATGTCTTGATTTGCTGCCCTTAATCTTTGTTCAGCAAATACTAAGTGTGGGTGTGCTGGAAGGAATTATACAGTGAGCTTTACAGAAACTTCTCTGCTTTTATTTATGTCACGTAATACCACATTATTTTTCCTTTGCTAATACACAGCACAATTTCAGAGCGAGTATTTTGTCTTTAGTCCGTGCCAGGCATTCATTCCTAATACACAGTAAGTTATCCCAGATTTATGTTTGGATAACAACCGAAACTCCCCTCACTCCCATTTTAAACTAACTCTGTGCCAAGTAAAAATACTGGAGAACAAAAGTTCCAGCCAGCAAGCATGCACAATAAGTTGAGTCTATCTTCTAAATTCTGTCTTACTATCTATCTTTTTTTCCTGGTATAACAGGATCAAAGATTACAGTTCTTTTTCCCACCCTCTACTATAGAAAAAAAAAAAATACTAGGAACTGGAATATTTTTGATATTTAATAGTAACTATTTGACATTAAATAGTAACAAAAAACATTGCCATAAACTTTAGCCATATTTTGATTCTGATTAAGAGATGAAAGCTTTTTCAGGCTGTAATTTATTACTCATTCATATTCTACATCTTCCTCTTCCCTTTGTCAAACCACTGACAGAAAAATGTTTGTTAACTGCTTTGTACAGGAAGACAATAGTTGGAATACAGATGTGGGAAGCAAGGAACACAAAACCATTAAATTGGGTTGTATCCAAACTACTGCAAATTTATTTTCATAAAGAATGCATCTGCAAAGAAAAATTAATTACTCTTGCTTTCATGAACATTAACATATCATACTTCATTCATGTAATTTCTGCATGCAGATCATAAATATATGCTATTTCTACATGGCTAAGTTAAAGTTGTCTGAATTCCAAGACCTTTAAAAATAGATTTAGTAGCATGGACAAACTTCGAAGGGTCTTACGCATCCTCTTCATTATATGACGATGAAGGAAACTGGCAAATGACAAGGTAAGTACTAGGTTGGCAGCATCAATTCAAAAATTTGAAACATTCCACAAAAAATACATTACTTTTAAATATTTATTTTCAAGTAAAATTAGTTTAAGGAGAAATGTAAGGAAAAAAAATAATTCTGGGACAAAAGTAGAGGGAAGGAAGACTACACACACATTTCATTAAGAAACTCAAAACAAAAAAAAGGACAGTATTATGACCCTCTCTTTCCCTCAGATTCTTTCACAGTATTCTAAATCCTACAGAGGAAAATGGATCGATAACAGTATATTTCAAGGTGATGTTATACGCTAGACAAACTTGGTCAAGTAAAAACTATCTCAAGTAAAATTTCTCTTACTTAGAATTACTGAAAGCTATAGTAAATTACAATAGCACTCACTGTCATTTGAAGAACAGCAATTTGTAAACCAACTAAATAGGTGAAACAATTTTCAATTACAAATAAGAGCAATAATTATTATGGTGAGATGACAGAACAAGTAATCTAATAATATCTATTATGAATCCTAGGAAATCAATCAGTATTTTACACTGCCATTCTTCAGTGCGGTTTAAGGACCAATTCTGGTCTTATAAAATTTGAGTAAGAGATCTATATGTGGAATTCAAAGGTTTCTAAGCTTTTGCACAATATTTAAACTATCAGTATTGTGCAAAGCTTGTCTCTATAGTCTAATAAAATGAAATATTTCTAATTAAAACAGAAGAATTACCTTAACTGTAGGATTTATAGTAACTGAGATTTCAAGAAGCAAAATGAGAAGGTGGCTACTCTGGATTAGTTACGGTCAAGTCATGGGGATAAAACAGCTTGTAGTGATTAGACCACATATATGAAGTACTCCTGTGGAACACTCTCCAATTCAGTATAAACCAGAAGAAACCTATTTCATGCTCTCAAACTACTCTGTGAGGTAAACCAAAGCACCCTAGATGGGCATGACCATAAGTTTCCAAAGTACATTCCTGACCTTAATTGCTAACAGCATGCAAGGCTGTATTAGGAGAAGCACTGCCAGCAGGTTGAGGGAGGTGATCTTTCCCTTCCACTCAGCACTGATGTGACACACCTGGAGAGCTGGGTCCAGTTCGGGGCTCCCAGTATGAGAGACATGGGAAGGGACACAAAAATTATGAAAGGCTAGGAACATCTGTCATACCTGGAGAGTCAGAGAGCTGGGGCGGGAGGAGTGAAGACAAAGCCAGACCCCTTTCAGTGATGCCCAGTGACAGGACAAGAGGCAACGAGCAGAAAATGAAATACAGGAAATGCCATTTAAATATATGAAAAATCTTCTACTGTGAGGACAATCCCATAGTGGAACAGGTTGCTCTAACCTGCTGGGGAGTCTCTATCCTTAGGGATATTCAAAACCTGCCTGGAGACAGCCCTGACCAACCTGTGCTAGCGATCATGGTTTGAGCAGGGGATTGGATTAGTTGACATACAAAGTTCCCTTCGACCTAAATAATCCTGTCATTATGCAAATCAGAATGCTGATATTGATGCATGCCTTCTTCAGAAGCATCAGCAAACCTCGGGCAGGAAAAGACAGTTCTTATTTCTACCTCCAGAGGTTCAAGTTGAATAAATATCCACCAAAAAACCTGAATTTTATGGTGGAAAAACACATGTTAGTATATCTACACAATACAATTGAACTTTAGGAGTTTTATACAAATACACATACCTCAGAAATAAAGTTTCAATCTTTGAAGTACACTTGTTCTATTTTATGTTCTCATTCCCGTCTCTGTCAGAGCAGATTACTGTTAAATATTACCTATGTAATCAAAGCAAGTGCTAAAAATACTACACAAGAGTTAGTATCATCTTTAATTTTACCTTCAACGCACAGTTTGCTTTGAGGACTGTGAGATTTATGTATTTATCTTTGTTATTCAAATCACTTCTCATTGTTTTTCTGTCTCCACAGATAAACTAGAGTTTTAAGAGTATTTTCCCACTTACAAATCTTTGAAACAAATTAGAGCAAACAAGCTAAGACTGAAGACAGAAAAAAGAAGAAAGCACAGGGAAAAAAAAGAAATTGAGAAATATTTTGTTTATACTCAGAGCACAATCAAAACAAATCTTGCAGTACACTATGAAATGGATACTTCTAAAATATTCGACCATTTTGATTAACTTATCCTGAGTAAAGAACAGATTACATCTATTCTTCAGTATGTAATCTCTAATAACAGGCTTTAAATTAAATGTAATATCAGTAGCACACAAAACAGTTTTCTGCTACCAGCAATATGAGAACACGGAAAATGTACTTTTACAAATGGATTATATAAAACTAGTACAAAAATGAATATTTAAACTAGAAAGCTCAGGGATTTGATCTTATTAGATAAGGAACGTTCTAAGAACGTTATTTTATGCACTTCAATTCCACCATGTTCCAGTTAAATGAAGTCAGTAAGTGTGTGCAGAAACTCCGCAGTGAAATACAGCAAATACCAGTTACTTTTATTTCCATTAATGTTTCTGAATTACATGCATCTTCTAAATTAGACACTGAAAATGCATCAAGATACAATTAAAAATTGAATAAATTAAAAGTTGAATTAAAATATTTGTCTGATATTAATCCTCTGCTTTGAGGAAGGATCAGTAAGAGATTAACAGTATTTCAGTTGTAAAATTAAACAATAATTGTATTTCCCAAGTTCTAAGTCAGGCCATGACCTTTATTTATTGTCTGTTGTTTTTTTTTTTTTAATAAAAAAGTTTTGTAATTGGTATGCAGCAAGAAGCTTGTTTCATGGATGTCTGACTGAACTTGAAAGCAAAACGCCAGTCACATTTAACAGATGGGTATTTCCCTTAAAAACTGAATGACTTTTGATTCAAGAGGTTGTCAACTAGTTGTGGAAAGTAAATTGTCTCTTTTGCTTTTCTCTTCTGCTTGATCGCAAAAACAGAAACATCAACACTAGTAGGATCCTTCAGAAGCATTTCTCTGGTGCTTTTCTACCTTAAGAATTTGAGAATTGCAGATTTTCTTCATAGCTTTTTTTAAACAGATCAAGTGTACTGATCTCACATGAATGTTTTTTAATGTTTAGCAAACTGCAAAGCAAAAACCATCACAGCCCTGCTTTTCAGAAGTTACTAGAATCATAATTTTTCGTGTTGTATTCACTGGATATTCAAACATTGTTGCATATTAGGATGTCACATATTTTGAAACATCAATGCTTTGCTGGCAACTCACTGGCATTCTCTCAGTACTTTTGAATTAGAAGATCAATGGCCAGTAAGCACAGAAGTATAAAATAAACTACTAATTATCTTTGAAAAGAACTTAGCAATGCTACTGAAAGGCTGAAACAACAGCTATTAAGGAAAATCTTGCTTTAAACACTGAACCAGAAGTTTTCAGAAGACAAAACTACCTCTCAAACTTTGCAATTTTTAAAAAAATAACTTCTGAGTCAAACTGCCTATGGCAGAGCTAGAGATACAGTTTCTTTAGTTATTACACAGGTCAGAGGTTTGTTGTTTTTTTTTTTTTTTAATCAAAGCCTGCCTCCTTGTGTTTGCAGAATTACATCTCAAAGTAGAGTCAAAGTCAGACTTGTGTATGTCTTTAACATAAGAAATTTATATTTTATTGATCACCAATCACTTCTTTTCTTTTTGCTAGATAACCAATGTAACATCCTTTACTGGTATTCCCCTATATCTATCGAATCAGATGACCTTTACTGAACCTGAAATAGTTACATACTTAATGACAATGATTAGCAAGATAACATGAAATGTGACGAAAAGTATCACATGGGGAGGTAAGCATTTTAAAATGTGGTAGATTACTATAGTGCTGAACACTTACATTAACCATAAAGTGTCTAGTCTCTAAAAGGAGAATTATTTTGTGAGATCATGTCTTGTAGAACCTAAAATAAACTTGCTAAATTTACAGTACGTACTGTCAGGAAGCAAATACATTTTTATTGCTTCAATCAACTATGTCCATCTACTAACAGTGGCTAGGGCTAAAAAAAGTAACAGTTTACAAACAACATATAAAGCTACTGATCATATACTGCTTTGAATCTGAATCCCTAAAAATGGTGTTAAGCATGAAGGCTTTGTAAGGAATACATAGGACTACCAGAAATAAAACCATTTTTTAATTTTTGCAGTGTTTCTAGCAAGTACAATAACAAAAAGCATCTGTAATGTGTTATGGTGCACAAGACCATCAATGTTGTTCTTCAACATTTTATTTTCATGCAGAAAATTATGTGGCAGTCGAAAAATACAACTCATCCCTGCTATTGCTATCCATATTGTGTAAAACAGAGATTAATGTTCATCAAGTTACACCTCCTTTAAATCAACATATGCTAGCAGTATCAAAAAAGCAGGAGTCCTGTCTTCACCCCAAGCCACTGTGTCTTGTTCCTTGTCTTTGTGGGAGCACAGCTGTTTAAGCAGCAGCAAATTGGCCTGGCTGAAAAATAGCTTAGTGCTGGTTTTCATCATACAATTACATCAATGTTTGCTTCTGAAGCACATTAGGGTTGGGAATGAGAGGCCAGAGAAGGACTACAGTATCTTCTTTAGGTGGCAGTGCTAGTTTATGCTAGTTTAATGCTTCAAATGAACTACACCCAAAAAGCATGAGGGAAAAAAAAATTAAATGGTGTATGCAAATAAAATGTGTAACTGCCATTCAAATTTCCAGCTTTGAGAGCACACCTCTAGCATCAGTGGATGCTGATTAGAGACAAAAACATGAGTGGTAAGTAGCTCCTCCTGACAATTTTATTGCTAAGCTATAAAAAGTAATATTTTAGGTTGCAAAAACACCTCACAAGAGTTCGCTTGCTTCCGATATTCACATAAGTTTGTGTCACAGGTCTTACTGTCAGAAATATACAAGAACTAAAATGCATGTAAATCAATACTTAGCAAACATACGTCCATACTGAAAACTACTGTGCCATGGAAACATTAATATTAGGACTAAAGCTTTTTTTCTAGGGATGAACCACTTCTGGTAACATTCCAAAGCTACAAATGCCTTACTCTTTTCTTCGAACTGATAGTTACATCCATCACATGATCAAAATTCAGATGGTTCCCCTCACACAGTGGCTGTGCAAGCAGACTTGTGACAGGACACGCAGCGCTGTGCCATCATTTGCCCTTTCACCACAGGGTTCCCTCGTCTGGCTGCTGCGCCACACCGCTCGCCTGGTCCCACGACATGCGCGGTGCCAGGCACAAGCCTGCGGACGAGGCTGACGGCGGAACACCAGCACAGAGAACACAACATGGTCCAGCACACACAAAGCTTTCCTCATGCTATTCTTTCCACACAATACATTGTAGCACATGTATAGAGCTCCTCTGAAACATATTTCAAAGGCTCAACAGAGATGCTCAAGTTTTTTTCCAGTGAAGCAGCTAATAAGAAACATTGCTTTAACTTCACGTAAAATCTGAAAAACATTGTCTGAAAAGTATCCTGAGTTTTTTTGTATACTCACACTTTAAAAACCCTATCTTTTTGGGAAAGCTTTTACTATGCATGCTAGAAGTACATACCGTACATTTTTTGACAGTACCAATATTAATAACTAATACTTTACAATTCCACACAATTGTTCCAAACCCACAATGTTCAAAACTAATGGTTCACAAACCTTACTTTTGCTTCAAAGCCAGAATTAAAACAAGAAAAAAATTCCTATGAAACAGGAATTCTGCATTTTATTCAATCCAGACAAAGTCATCAACCATGGGAGGAAATAAGTGTCATCAGTGGAACACTAGGGAAAATTAATTCTCCTTTTTGTATTTAAAAGAACAAAGGATTGAAGCAAGACTTGTCTTGAAAAAAGAGGTGTCACTGCTTTTTACTTTACATAATAATATAATGAGAAAGATATCTCTAGAATATAATCTTCACTACACTCACTAACGAATCAGATATGCTGAAATACTCAAATGAAGAAATAAGATATGCAAATTTTCAGGCCACTTAGGACAGAGAATGCAAAGGACTTTACAGAAAATGCTAATTATTCAACACAGTTATTTTCTCCCCTGTAAACTGAGACTTACATTGTTTCAAAATGAAAAAGACAGTAAGAGAAATAGAGATCAGCCATCAAAACATTTATGTTTTAAAATAGACTTGTATTTTGTTACCTATACTAAATGCTAGTATTTTTATCGTACAGTCAGACAGGTGTTAAATCTGATTAAAAACCCCAAAGAAATAAAGAAAAGCAAGAAAACAGTGCAACTTCACCTAGCTGATGCTTCCTGCCACACAAAGTATGATTTGTCCTGTGACTTTTTTTTCTAGTAAAAAAGAGTGAGTACTATTGAGAACATCCAGTGTTCTAATATGTGGCTATCTTGCTTCTCTGGTGGCACTTTTCCACATTAACTCAGTATTCCTGCATAACACATAAAAATTAAAATTACTCCTGTGACACTGAGCTGACAGGTTTTTTCACAGCTTTCTGAAGCCTGAATTTCATGAGTTCATCCTTCTAAACCTAAGATTGCCTTACATATTAAACTCCCACTTCTACCTCTATTTTTTATTTAACTGGTTTTGAAGACAAACTGTTGCCAAGCAAACCCCCAAATGACCTCTTCACGTCTCAATAAAAAGAAAAAAACCCACATAAACATACATTTCTGGTGATCTGCTAGTCTTTGAAATCTTCCAAGTGCGGTGATTAACTGTGACAGGAAATTAAGACTACTAACGACTGGCTTGCATTTCTTGATTAACTGCGGAAAGCCTTTTAGGCTCATAGACCACCCTGATGGCCATTAGCTTAGAAGCTGTAAGTTAGCTTTAAAAATTTACACATTAATCTGAATGATTTGCAGGAAGATTTTGCTGTGTTCATGTCAATGAAACAAACAGAAAAAGAGCCACCCGCTCTGCCCCTTGGAGAACCCTGAAGAGGCGACAAAGCCTCACAAAAAATAAAATGAACGCTATCAAGAGAACTAAAAACTCTCAAAGTGCTTACTCAGCTACAGGGCAGAAAGAAGGAGGCCTTTTCAGCAGGAGAAAAACTCTGAAAAGACTCTCGAAAGTTAGTTTTTTGCGATACTTATTAGCACTATCCCACCGCAGAAGACTTGACTTTATACACATAGGACAATCGTGTATTTAGGCTGCTGGCACATCCACTACGACCGCAAAGAGGCTTAACTCTGCAAAAACAGAGCACATGAAAGACGCGTTGGGGCTTGCAGCTGAAGTAGACAAGGAAGACCGTGAACACCCGGCACCGCCCCAAGAGGTGGGGCTTACCCCCTGCCCACCCCTTCTCCGTGCATCCGACGGGCACTCCGCGCACCCCAACGAGCCAAGCGAACAGAGGGAGGGGCGCGCTCCGCTCAGTGCAGCGACTGGTGGCCGGGGGGCAGCGGCGGGACGGGACGGGACGCGACGGGCCGGGCCCGGCGCTGCGGCCGCCTCACTCACAGTAGTATGCCACCACCGGCTCGCGCTTGTCCAGCTCCTGCGCGGTTCGCAGATGGTGCTGGATGCTCTTGAACTGCGGCGGCAGCGGGGGAAGCGCCGTGGCCGCCATCACGCGGGCAGCGACGGGCAGCAGCAACAACGGACGGCCGACAACTGCTCTCGCTCCTGAGCCTGGCGCCGGCCGCTTCCGCTTCCGGCACGGGACGCCGGGGCGCGTGCGCGGTGGGCGGGCTGCGGCCGGTGGCGGTCCGCCCGGGCTAGAGCGCCCCCTGCTGAGCAGGAGGGCTGGCGGACGGGGAGGCCTCGGCCCGCCGCAGCCGGGCAGCGCCGGGCAGGTTCGCCCGCCCGCGGGGCCGCACAGCCGCACGCGTCTCCTGCGCCGCTCGGCAGTGGCGTGCAGACCTTCCCCTGGAGGTAGAGCTGCAAGTAAAATTCCTTTTCAGGTTGAAACACCTTCCCCTTGGGCTGCCCCGAGGCTTCCCGGAGGTCCGGGAGCCCTCCAGCGCTGAACCGCAGCTCTGCTCCCGGGCTGCTGCCCTTCCTCCCGCCCCCGCTTTCTGGAGAAGCCTGGTGCCACCCGTGGCCTGGCGCAGGGCACCTCACCGCGCTGGGCTGCTTCCCGGCAGCTGGCAGCGAGTCCGCCAGCCCTGGAAGTACGTCTCGCAGGATCACCGCTTCCTGGGTAACTTCTCCTCAGAGGAGCCTCCAGGGATTTCTCTTTTGCTGAGAGGGAGAAAGAAGGACAAAAGAAATGGGAGCTGTTGAAGCAAAATGATTTCTTAGAATCGTAAGTTTGGCAAAGACCTCTAAGATCAAGTCCAACCGTCAACCCAACACAACCATGTCCCAAAGTGCCATGTCTACATGTTTTATGAACACCTCCAGGGATGGTGACTCCACCACCTCTCTGGACAGCCTGCTCCGATGCCTGACCACTCTTTGCATGAAGAAATTTTTCCTAATATCTAATCTAAATCCCCCCTGGCGCAACTTGAGGCCATTTCTTCTTGCCCTTTCTCTAGTTACTTGGGAGAAGAGACCAACACCCACCTCACTACAACCTCCTTTGAGATCCGTTTCAAACAGATCTCACAAATTACGATAGAGATCATTTTAGTGTCTGTCACATTCTCATTCTGACAGCATAGTTAAGTGTTTTTTAAAATTTCTTTTAAATGGCCCTGTTGCCAAACTTCCTCCTGGTCTCGTAGCTGTCTGCAAGGCAGGAGAATGTCAATGCTCCAGGGCATAAAGAAAGATGCGTGTTGGAGGGAGGCACAGGGTAGGAGAGGTGGCTGCATTGTCTCATTGCTGTCATGGGAGAGCGCTGAAAAGAGAACAGAAGGGAAATGGTGGCTCAACAGAAGAAAGGAAGAGAGGAAAGGAACAGAACAAGGAGTGGTTATAGGACTGGGATGCTGTGGTGATGTACTAGAAATTTGCTGGCCCAGAGCAACTATACATTTGATGTAAAGGCAATCACGTCACTTACGGAGTGTATTTAGCTTGTTTCATTGAAGATGATGGAGGGAACAATTACAGCTCTTTGTTAAGTGAGAACTAAAATGGGCATGATGTCTGACTAGAGACAAAACTGACTACAAACACATGAGCTGGGGATTGCTTTGAGTGCTGTCTGTGAAAATGAGGTGGCTAGAGTATGGTGGAAAACAATGAAAAAAGTCAAAGAAGCAGTTATAATGTGACCCTGATGTAAGCAACAAAAATACTTCCTACTGCCTTCTGGGAGACAGGACTTTTTGCTGTGTAAAGAAATAGAATTGAATCAAAGAACCCCCAAGTGTATTATATAATTTCTTCTATAATGGCAAAAAAGCCTTCAGGATCATCTCAAATATTTGCTAAGTATTTGAGCTAAAATTGGTGCAACACTGAGAAACACATGCAGGCATGTTATAAATCTCAGAGGGAGTAAGGGTGGAAGGAAGCTGATAGAAAGCAATGTAAATTAGGATAAAAGTGGTTGGAGTATGGAAAACTAGGAGAAATAAAAGTTTAGAGACACTTGAGAATACGAGGGCCAGGAAAACAAATGGCCAATATAGGAAAGAGAAGTGTTAACAACCATGGGGAAATGGCTTCTTTATGTGGACGTCATAGCTCCATCAATGTGTTCCAGAAACTAATGACGGAAGCAGTCACAGAAAAACATTTGCACTAAAAGGAAATAATGTACATTTTGGTTTTAAATGAAGAAATTGAAACTGAGAAATTTCACAATTTTAACTTCACAGGAAATGCAGGAAAAAAAAAAAAAAACTGCATTGTATCTGATTTGGAAGAATAAGATTTGCTATGTTCCAGATTTTAACCACCAAGGGAAAGGGCATGGTGGTGGATAATCCGTCTCCTAGAGTCCCCCCAGGCATCCTCAGGCAGTCCAGTGTCAGTCCCAGCTCTGCAAGGCTCTTGATGGTAACAGGGGCAAAGTCCCCTGAGGGGCTGGGGCTTTGGCACTCCTCTGACCTTTCTGAAGTATTTTGAAATCTACAGAAGAACAAGCAAGGGAAAGAGCAAGCACCAGGGGAAATACTGACAAGGTTGTGATGAAGTTATTTTGTTACTATACAAACATCTGATTAAGTGTGATTTCAGTACGGTTGATCACTACTGTACCTAGCACATGGAAGTAACTTCTTTTTAGTAGTAATACACGTATATATTGTATTTTATTTATAAATAAAATATTTTTTTACCTGAGATTACAAGTTTAAATTGCAAAGAATAATTCCAGATGGATACCAATGTATACAACAAAAAATTAAGCATGTATCGACCAAAGCACATAGCATATTACACAAACAAGAAGTTAACATAGTGATTCTTATTCCACTTACAATTGTTGCAAATATCAGATTACTAGTTTAATGGTGCACAAACCTGATAGTGTTGACTGGACATATATTTAAGACAGCATATAACTTATTTCTGTGGGGCAAAAAATAACACATTAATGCTTTAATACAGTGAATGTATTGAAATTTTTCATCTTGTTCTTGATCAGCATAGCAAAAAAAAAAAAATTAAAAAAAAATCACACATCCAGTTGTGACCCACTTTGATTTAAATGGTCCAGAATCAATCAAATCCAAGATGCCTAAATCATGAAATTCCATTTATGTAATGAGAACTACTTTTGTACATGAGGATGTCATGGTTCTTATAACCCAGCCTTGTTTGGGACTGCTTAACTAACAGCTGGTGCTAAAAGATTTTCTAGTAATTTTCCCAAATTTTTCCAAATGTTCCTGAAAAGACACAAGCCCTGTCACCAGGATCTCAACTTTTTATGCTTTTATGCTGACATTCTTTTCACATAAGTTAAACTCAATTTGAGAAGAAAATTCTCTTCAGTCTCACAGGTCTCAAACTGTGTCCAAAGATGCTGAGGGATTCCTTTTGACTTTGCTGGTTCCTGGATCACTGTTAAGTAGTGATTGGTTTGAGTCTCTTGTTTCACTGAGATTTAGTAGCCATAGAAAATGATGAAAGAGGATGAGGAAGAAACTTGCCAAATTTTTTTGCCTAGAAATTGAGGATATTTGAAAAACAAATGGAAAATAGCTAATTGTTACGATTGCTATTTTGTACATATTTTATACAGGAAACTACCTCCTCTTTTCTTTCCAGTTCTGAAATCTGTTTGGTTGTGGTTTTTTGGGGGTTTTTTGGGTTTGTTTTTTTTTTTTTTTGGGGGGGGGGGGGTTGGTTGGTTGGTTTTTGTTTTGGGTTTTTTTTTTCCCATTACCTCATTTCAGCACAAGGAATGAAATCACTTCTAAGTTTAAGATGTATGTTAGTCCTTAAGAAGAAACTGTCGTACCTGAAAATATCTGAAGCCTATATAAAGTTCAAGACCTAACTTATCCAAATACACTTATTGCATGGAATAATTTTAGTATGTAGACTTCTTTTTAACTGTTCCTCTAGCAACTTTAGTCAGAGCAATAAGAAGTTAGATGTGACACACACAGCAAAAAATTCTGTGGGCCCAATTCTGCAGTCATAGACAAGCAACACTCTCACTGAAATCAAGGCGTGACTGGACCCAGAAAAGGCTTTTCTCCGAAGTTTTCTTTTGACACTTTTAAGCAAAACTAAGTCATAAAGTCCCTTTACTCCTTCAAAATGTGATCATACAGAATTGATAAAAATCTTCTACATTGTAAGCCAAAGCATAATTGAGGGTAAGGCATTCCAGTCAGCACAAAGAATATCATGCCAGTCTTTCACTTTTAAAAGGAGATTCACAGCTGGCAGATGACAGCGGCTGGGCTGCTGTAAAGTAAGCTGATTATCGATAGACAGGGTGTCACCGCAGCCTACCCAGCAGTTAGGGTCTAACCAGCCTAACCAGCTCCTGGGGTCTGAGATGCAGGTTGCAACAGTGGCACTGCTTGGGAAAATCGTACCTAAAGACTACCCACCATTATTGCTTAATTGTCAAGCCATAAGAACATGTAAGAAATTTGGAATAGTTTTTCCTGGAAGATTAATAACCTTATTAGCTCTAGTTGCATGTCTTCAGAAAAGCTGTGAATAAAACCACATTTATAAAAAACCTCCTCCTCACGCACACACACTCCTCTGCAGGCAAAACTATTGTATGCGGCAGGTCATGAAAACCTGTTACTCTTGTAAATCTTATTGCCTTTGGTCTTGACATGGAAACAAAGATTATTCATGTAATGTGGTGGTTTTTAGATGAGGAGTGTCAGATGACTACTCTGCAGCAGTAATCATGAGTGCGATTCTCTTCTGCAACACTGCATAGAGGACAGGAGATGTTTTTTGTTATAGCTTGAAATAATTGTTATAAAACTGCAGATGGACAGGATGGCAAATGACTAGGAGTGATTGACATCGCTGAGTTTTTAAGAAACCTGTCCTTCTACATGAGATCTCAAAAATTTCAGCAACACACAACACCACTGTAATCACAGTAAATGTGTACATTGCAATAAGAAAAATTGTCTTTTCAAAGTGCTCTGGCACCATACACCAGGTAATGTTAAACTTTTTTCCAAGTGCTCCCACATCACACATGTAGATTGTGTTCACTTTGAAACCAAAGAGCTGAATCTGAAGCCAAAAAGCCACAGCTTCAAAGATAATCCTTAAGAAAACAGAGAAGATATAAAAAATTATGTAGAATGACTTTTGGAGGATATCTTCCTTATTGATGCTCTTACATGCAGCATAAAGGTGAAAAAATGCTCCAAGTACCGGCACAATCACCAGCTGTAACACCCAGAATATCTAAAACGTAGCAGAAATGTGGTTGTCAGATCATTTACAACTGCATCAGGACAGCTAAAACACGCACGTATTGGAACATTTTGCAAGTCTGGTTTTTATATATATCAAATATATAATCACTGAGATGACAATAAAGGTAAAAATCACTGTTATGTTTTAACTTGAAAAGTTCAGTTGGTTTCTGAAACGTGAGGGTTGTTGTTATGAAGATGGAAAGCACAACCCCGTATTTAGTCACAGATGAAAGGTAGTTAAAAGGAAAATATTCATGGAAAAACTAAGTGATAATTAGCCCAATAAATTACTACATGTTCTATGGAACAATTTTTTGCAGTTTATTTTCTTAACATTGGATTTTTACGCTAAAAGAAAAGAATTGCCTGAGGACTTACAGGCCTGAACTGGTTGTAACAGAAAAGATTAACCTCTCTCTTGTCTGGGTCACAGCTGAAATGCAAGGCCTCCTTTCCATAAACAGCAAAGCCCAAAACACCAAGGAAAAACATACGGACTGAGCCAAAGAAAAGAGTGTGGAATTGGCCAGTTACCATTGGTGGCCTGAGCTGCAAATCCCAAGGTTATTCAACATGAAACCAAAAATGAACAGCATTATTGTTGGAGGCCTACTTGTTCTTTGTCATTATCCAAAACATTTATTTTATTCTACTTGTTTTCAAAAGAGAGAGCTTGCCTATGAAGGCTGCAGTAGCTTTCTAACAAAATAACGGCTTAGAACATTTTATTGTTGCTAGCAATTTTATATAAACATTCATTTGTCTAGCACTTATCAGTTAATTTGTTTCACTGCCTTTATTTGTACCCTGCTGTTACAGAATGCACCAGACCGAGCTGACTGCTTCGACCAAAAGTCCATTCGTTTTGCTGTTGTATCGATTTACATGATGTCAGGTGATGGCAAAATGAGGACCGCCGTGCCATCATCGATACTAACGATACTTATTCTTGCAAATTAAATTTCAGCTTCCCCAAAGGGGCATTTCTAGCACCCAGGCAGGCCTGTTTCGGTGGGCGTCGAGTCCCGCCCGGGATGCCCTGTGGCTGAGTGAAGGAAGACACCCAGCGCCGCTGCGCAGTGCTCGGGGGATGGGGGAGGCGGCGAGGCTCCCTCACGGTTTGGGGCCGGACTCTCCGCTCCCGGCTCCGGCCCCGGGTCCGCCCCCGCGTACTCACGCACCCCTCCGAGCAGCTCCGCGTGTGGCTGGGGGACACGTCCGGGGAAGGGGCCCTGCGCCGCCGGAGCCAGCCCCCGCTCCGGCTCGCTCCGCCCTTTGTCCCCGGGCGGGCCTCGGCTCTCGGGCCGGCAGCGGGCGCGGCAAAAGCGGGGCTGGCCGGCGCCGGGCGGTAATCCCCGGCCCGCACCGTCAGCGGCGCCGACCGACACCGCCACGCCGCTGCCGAGGGCTCCCCGGCCCCTGCCCCGGGGCCTTTCACCCCCGCTTCGGGGTACCCGCAGCACCGACCGTCAGCCCGGCCCGGGCCCGGCAGCGGGGCTCCCCCGCGCTGCCTCTCTCCCGGTCCCGGTCGCAGCCCCCGGTTCTAGCCCTGGCCGGGGGCTAGGCGGGAGCCGCAGCCCCGGCGCGGCGCTCTCGGGGCTTCCGCCGGCGGTAGGAGCCGGGACCCCGCGAGCCGGGGCGCTGGGGCAGCGTGCGGGGCTGCTGAGAGGTTCGGTTTACACCGTCTAGGGCTTAATAACTTATTTTTAACTATAAATAAAACTCAAATAAAAAGTAAGGATGCAACCAAAGCTGGAAGCTGTCAGGTCCCAGATTCTGAATTCAAAGAAATGACCGCAATTGAATTCAAACAAATAATATTAACCATTCCAATATTGGTACAAATAACTTTAATGGCAATAATTGCTATTAATAATTTGCCAGCGCAGCTGCCAGAACTCCCGAAGAGCTAAGCACGCCAGCTCACGCGTGTGCCCAGCAGTCCTGCAGGTAAGCAGCCGCAGGGACGTACCTCAACGCGTTAGTTTGAACCTCGTGGGAGGTTTATGAGAAGCTGGAGAGAGGAAGGATGGAGATGGGAAACCAGAGGAGGGGAAGAGGTAGCTCGTCATTCAGTCGCTGGTGTGCACTAGCTTATTCATCGTTGTGAGGAGGATGCACAAATAAGTGAAAGCCAGTCACCAAATCCAAAGAGGGGCATTTACTCCTTTGCCTCTAAGCTCATGAGAGAGCCTTCCTTGTAATTGGTTGCAGCGTGACTTCAAGCTGATGTAACAAAAAGTATTGCCAGCTCTGTAAATGTATGCTTATAGGCACGGAAACGTAGGCAGGAGGAGGGAAGAGATGGGAATCGGGGTTCATTTCATGTGTGGATTTAGCTGCTGTGACTCTAAAAGGTACCACAGTGACTATATCGATGGCGTGATTAGAGTAACTTGGGAGACAAGGGAATATCCTTTGCAAAGGCAACCTGCCCTGCAACTGCTTAAGTAGCTAGATTACCAAGGAGGTGAAAAGTGCTTCACTAAGTGTGTGTTATTTACAGCTCCTTTTTAAGGCAGTTAATTAAATGTCTGTTTATCTCCCGGAGGACTGTAAAAGGTGCTGTATTAGTAGCACTGGGTTTCCAAAGTTTTTTTTCATGCAATCTGCTGCTCCACTGCATAGAGGGAATGCTGAGGTTTGTGTATATTGAATATAAAAAAGCAATAATATCTCAAAGTGGTATGTGATCTGCAATAAAATACTGTAGTTCTCAGGATTTGGGACTAACCTTCACGAAAATGCAATAATTGTGATTACAGTGAATTGTTTTTCTTCTGCTCATAATACATATGGAGCTTAATTATCATCCTAAAGCAATTTTTAATGTTCCCACAATACTACAAAATTACTAAATTAGCTCATCATGCTGGACAAATGTTTAATATCAGTAATATTTTAATCATTTAATTCTTTTAAAATGTGAATGCTATTGAAAACCTACTGTTGAACGTACTTCGAAGAATACTTGTATTGTTATTTCTTACGAACTCTTTAAGCAGAAATGTTTTAAAAAACAATAATGGGAAAACTGAAAAGATCCTAGTTTCTAAATTGAGCTAGATCTTTCAATGCCTTTTATTATGCTAGGTATGGTAGCGATTATTTTCACATTAATTGATTAACAGGAACCCACAACAATGATTAAGTTTGGTCAGGAAGCATTTTATTTCGCTATAGATAGAAACAATATTTAAGAACACATTTTAGGTAAAAAGCTGCACTATGCAAGTGCTACTTTGTACCTCTTTATTGTTAGGTGGGGATAACATAAATACTTACCTGACTGGATTGTCTAATCTAAGACAATCAAATCTTTCTCTGTACGACCTCAGTAACATTATGGAAACTTGAATTTCTGTCCTGTGATAAAGATGATGCTAAAAGAAGAGTTAGCTGGCGATTCTCTGCCTTAGTTCTGGGAACACATAAGGAATACAGCTGCAAGAAAATAAAAAATGAATTCTGGAGAGGTTGTCAAATAAACCAAATACAAACCCCATGGGCGTCTGCACTCAAACCCCACTGAATGTGATGAATGGGCCCACAATAAAACTGTCGGTTGCTTTGAAGTGGCTCAATACGTGTCATACGAGCTGAAGCACAGGAAGCCCATTATCTTCGCACTAGGAGGAACTAATAGCAATGTTTTTCTTTTGTCATGTGTGTTCAGTAACGTGCTTTGTAACACCACATTAAGAAGATGACTTGAGATGGGAGTAGAGAAAGCTGGCATTGTGCAGTCATTTTGAATGCAGTCTGCTGAGGCAGCTCAAGCCATTCTTTGGGACTTTCTTGACAGAAAATCATTATTTGTTTTGAATCTGCAGGAGCGGCTGTCTGTTGGTTGTCTATCATGCACAAACGGAATGGAAGATGTTGATATCACGCTTGTTTCTAAGTGAGTCCTAAGCCTGGCTTTCAGCTCAAGGTTGCAACTCAGCAGTGTGCTCTTTAACCTTTTAATGAGTGGAAGTCCTACTGAATAATCACAGTTAAACAAGTGGAACCTAAATGCATGCATAAACCTGCACTTGTGCTGAGAGGGATGAACTGCCGTTCAACATTTAGCACCCAGTTCATTGTGTGGTTAAATGTAATGGCACCTATTATCCTTGTGCCATGAAAAAATGGCACCATGAAAATGGCACAAAATGAAGTGGCATGAAAAATTAACTGGTATCACTAAGACAAGTTTTTGTCTGCCGGAAGAGAGCTTGCATGCCTAAATCTTGGAGAGCAGCCTCTTCTGCCAACTTTCCAGTTTTGCCTAGTGCTGGAAGCATCTGAATTTTCATTTTCGTTTGTAGAGTTCCCCACGTTGAAGCTTAGGGAAGCACCTGAATTTCCATTTTCATTTGCAGAGTTCCCCACGTTGAAGCTTAGGCCCAGTGGAGGCCTCTACTAGCTGCAAACTGGTGCCTCCTCTGCAGTTTGGACCTGAGATGGAGGTTGCCTCACCTTCAGCTAGGGCAGCAGCCTTAGGAGGCAGGTGGCTTCCTCAGATCCTTCTGACTGCCTGCTCGTTTATGTGTGCACAGAGTAGCAGGCAGGATGCAAAGTCTGGGAGTTGAGAAGGATAGACTAAAGAGAACCTGGGTTTATTGCACAGGGCTATAGGCTCACCCACGGTGCTCAGTCTGGGGAGATGTGTGTCATACATAAAGCTTCTTCCCAATTTTTTNTCTTTTTAGCAAACTCCTCTCATATCTATTTCTCCCAGAGAATGCACTGGCATTGTCTAGGAGATGATTAATTTTCAGTGCTATCTTACTGGTAAAAGAGTCTGTCCTGGTTTTGGCAGGGATAGAGTTAATTTTCTTCCTAGCAGCTGGTGCAGTGCTGTGTTTTGGATTTAGGATGAGAATAATGTTGATAGCACACTGATGTTTTTAGTTGTTGCCAAGCAGTCAAGGACTTTTCAGCTTCTCATACTGCCCTGTGAACAAGAATGCAGGTGAGCACTCAAGAAGCTGGGAGGGGANCAGCTAAGAAGCTAGGAGGGGACACAGCCAGGACAGCTGACCCAAACTGGCCAAAGGGATATTCCATACCATATGATGTCATGCTCTGCATATAGCTGGGGAGTGGGCCGGGAGGTGAGGCAGCTCTGAGTCTTGCTGAGCACTGACTTTGGGTGGTGAGAAATTGTGCTGTTTTGTTTATTGTTGTTGTTGTTGTTGTTCTTATCTTCCCTGTCTTTATCTCAACCCACTCAACCCATGAGTTTTTACTTTTTTTTCATTTTCAACTCTCTCCCTCATCCCACTGGGGGGGGGGCAGGGGGGAGGAGGGGAGTAAGCAAATGGCTGTGTGGTTGTTTTAGCTGCCGGCTGGGTTAAACCATAATAGAGTCAGAGAGGTTTGACGTTGAGATGTCTAACCTTAGAGCCTGAGGTCTGGCCTTAGAGATGTGGCCTTAGAAGCTGAACGTTTGTCCTCCCGGGACGCTCCACAACACAGAGTGTTTCATACCCAGGTAGAGAGCCCTTGTCTCCATCCCCTCCTTTCTCCAACTCAGCCTACTCTTCCCAGCTGCTTCTTGGACCCACTACCAGCTGCGCACATAGTAGCAGTAGCAAAGCTTGTTATTTGTTCTGAAATCTGGGGATAGGGGAAGTGATCTGTTTCTGTATTCTCTTGTCCTTTAAATAGACCCTCTGATTCAAAAAGCTGAAAGGTAACAGAAGTCCCTGCCAAAAAAGACCTATACCAAATCAAGAAAGCCTATATCAAGAAAGAAGACATGACTTACTTAAAGTTACTATACTCTCTGGGAGAAGTCACTCTGTGTTACAATGCATGTCCACTTTTTCCAACTGTATCTGCTGGTCTAATGCACGATGCTACAAAAATTTCTCTAAGGTTTGGTTCCTAATGCTCAGGGTTTAAAATCAAATAGTATTTGTTCCTTGTTTGATGCCTTGTTTCTTTTTAATGCATGACTGATGCTCAAGCCTTCAAACATGATCACTTCCAGGGTGGCATTTGAACACAGTTCTGCAATAATGCGTACTTAATTAAAGGCTACTTACTGCAGGTAGTTTTGGTGGCAGATATGCTTGGCTCTTCATGGGACTACACAATGTTTGTTGCGATGTGCAAATCTGCAATTAGTCCTGGCATTATCAAGCGCCCCGAGCTGCACAAACACGTGAAAGGAGCCTTTTTCCCCGTCAGAAGCAGTTCTCAGTAGAGGGCGTTTGTGAGATGTGTGGAGTTCCTCATTCCTACACGGACTGGTATTGCATCCCTGTTTGGGAATTGCTGATGAAGCAGATTTGCCTCCCGCATTTCCCGGTTGTTGCAGTTCCTGCCCTGTGGTGTTGCACTCCCAGATATGCTCTGTCTGCGCTGCCTGATTTCAGTCTACGCACAGTTTCTTTCCCACCAAGGAGACTTATGTGTGGTGCTCTCTCCTTTGCTTTTGTGCTAAGTACTGCGTCACAGCTGCACGATGACATTGCCTTTAGACTATAATCTAAAATAACATCCAAAGAGTCAGATGGATTCTTTTGTTTGAAAAGAGGAATGATGAACAGTTTGTATGGGGGGATCTGAATTCTGGCTGGTTTATGTCAGGGTCTGTGGATCTTTTCCCTCTCCTTTTTGCCTCTGTAAGAAATTGTAATCATGCTGTTTATGTATATTCCCCTGTCTTTGCACAGACATCCGTTAAATCACGTTAGAAGCATAATCTAACTTTTTGTTTCCTTTGAGCTGGAGACACTCACAGTCTCCAAAGTTTATTTCCTTGCTGTTCAGAGTTCTGAAAATGTAAAGTAGATAAAATCAAGTAATGACAAAAATCAGGAACATTAATTCCCACTGAATATGTACCTCAACCTTAGGAATTCAATCCTTTGGACTAAAGGACAGGTAAAAACTATTAGGATAGAGAAATTCTCTTGGAGGGCAGCAGTAGGAGTGGTGATGTTGTGCAACAAAAAGCAAGTGGTCTCGCATTTCTCCACACAAACGGCAAGAGGTTTATGCCAATGGAAGCTTTTAAAGTGTTCTTCTGTTGATATTCCTGTAAAAAGACTCAGCTTCTTGATATCTCAGGTAAATCAATATTATGACACGTTGACTGAACTGTTCTCCCAATGGGAATCATATTGATTGTTCACATATAAACCCATTTTCAAATAAATTAGTGAAAGGACCATACTCTGAGGTCACGGTGTTAAAGACACATATTGGATGCAACCATTTGGAACCAAAAAGACTGATTCAGACTGTTTGCAGAAACCTGAATACTGATGGTCTTAGAAAAGTTCATGTACACTCTGCAAAGTAGAGGGTACCAGCAATAGTGATAGATACCCAAACTGACAGTAAGGCTGCCTCGAAGGGAGTGTAGTTGAATTTAACACTGCGTGGAAGAAACTTGATCAGTAACAAGAATCACTTTCAGAGGACTCTGTGAGAATTCCTATCAGCTGCCTAGTGGTAAAGGTGAAGTCTCTAGCATGATCGTTTCTGAGGACTAGCACTGGCTGGGTTTTCTAATAAACTAATCAGCATTACATGAACCAATAAGTTACAAAATTGTAACACATTTATAAATTCAAGGAAGTGAGAAGAGTTGCAAAGATCAATGAATAGATACAGACAGGTGTAACTTTTAAGAAGCAATAATACTTTTGTTCTATAATCTTAGTGAAAGGTTATTTAAGATAAATCACTGATGTCTTTTAAATTTAATTCCTACACTGAACAGCATGCCACAGACAGGCTATGTATTACTGCACATGACACACTTTGTTTCTGGTATTTCAGTGGTCAAACTCTTTTGCCCACTTCAGCAAGTCCACCATGCACTCCTTTGCTTTCTCCCTACACCTGTCATAAACCTATAGGGCTTCAAGAGAACTGTTTTGATAAGATGAACGTTTTAATTATATGTTTAATAATACAAACAAGCAAGTTCACCGCAAGCTCATATATCCTCCTTTTTGAGAAGAGGAAGGGCAAGAGTCTGTTTGCAGAGAATGTTACTGGCAAATGCTGTTACTTCTCTGTCTTAGCTCTTTATCTTGAAAACTTCAATCTAGTAGGTCTGCCTCTTTTCCAACATATTTGTCCTGCTACCTACATTCATGGCTTCTGCTGGGAACAGATGGAGCTGTTTGGAAAGCCTATCATGTGCAGATACTTGGAAGTAAAAGATATTACCCCACTGAAAAGCAAGAAACACTAGGGACAAATGCTACCCTTCGAAGGGGAAAACAATGTTTATTCTCCACCGTGTTACACCATTTGCATAGTAAGTCATGGACAAAACATATCACCTGTCCACATATAGTTGAGACTAATGTGAAATGCAACTTTGCAAATCAAAGCTTAAAATTTTAAAGGCAGCTGCTGTCTGCTAAGGGTCTATCCAGAACCTACAGCTGGATGACAGGAATAAAATCTCTTCATCTCCAAGTCCCTCGCTCCCCGTTGCCCCGTATTTCAAAGCGCCGTGGTTTCACTTGGGTAAGATGCTGGAAGACGGGTTTCCCGAAGGCGATCCCGCCTTCCCCCCGACGTGGCGGACAGTTCTCCGGTTTGCCGGGCAGCGCCTCTCGGGGAGCTGCTTGCGGGGCGGCAGCGACGGGAGGAGCGGCCCCCCTCGCCCCTCTCCCGCCCAGCCGGCCCCATCGCGCTCAGGGGCTGGCACCCCGCGGGACGGCGGCTCCACGCTCCGCGTCTCCCCTCCGCGCAAGATCCGCCTCGGCGTCTCGGGGCTGGGGCGAAGGCACAGGCGCTTGCAGGAGGAGAGGCGGGGCGGCTCCTCCCAGCACCAGGTATAAATCGGGGCTGCGGAGTAAGGAGCGGGCTTGGTCTGCGCCTCGTCCCCGGCTCCGGCGCCCGAAGCCGCGGGGCGAGCAGCACCGGCGCCGCTGGACAGCGCCGGCGGCTCCGAGGCAGCGCGGCCCCGGTACCCGCGGGGCGTCCGCGGCGGCCCNGGCGGCGGCGCGCCGAGGTCGCTCCCGAGGGCGCGGGCAGGCTGCTGTTCTGATGGCGGTCGCTGCCCCCGAGGCTCAGGATCTCGCCCTCCTGCCCCCTGAGAGAGGGCTTGCCCGCAGAGCTGAAAGGGAGCGGCGCGGGATTTTTCATTCCGCCGCTGCGCCGGCGGACGGTGCTTTCCTCTGCATTTCTGAGGAGAGAAAACTCGGCAGAAAAAAAGGGGGAGGAAGAAAGGCAGGAGGGAAAGGGGAGAAAGTTTGTTGACTTGCAGAGAGGTGAAGCTTTCAAGTGATTCCCACTGCACTTTGCACTGGAGACCTCCAGTCTGCCTGAAGCTGGAGAATGGAGGCAGAGCTGCCACCTGAGCTCATGGCGTTGCCCCTCGGGGGGAATGGGAGCACCCAGCTGGTGCCAGATACAGCCCTGCTGCCCCCGGCACAGGGCACGGCCATGTTCACAGTCCGCTGTGTGATCCCTTCGCTTTACCTGCTCATCATCACTGTGGGCTTGCTGGGAAACATCACCCTCATGAAGATCTTCATCTCCAACAGTGCCATGAGGAGTGTGCCCAACATCTTCATCTCCAGCCTTGCCGCCGGTGATCTGCTGCTGCTAGTGACCTGTGTGCCTGTGGACGCCTCCCGGTATTTCTCTGAGGAGTGGCTTTTTGGGGAGGTGGGCTGCAAACTTATCCCTGCCATCCAGCTCACCTCCGTTGGTGTCTCTGTCTTCACCCTCACCGCCCTCAGTGCTGACAGGTAGGAAAGCTCATCTGCCCCTTCTCGGTCCCCTGCAGCTTGGGCTAAGGCTAGCTGGAGCTGGCATGAAAGGTAAAGCACCCCTCTGATAAGGTATCCTTGGTTTGCAGTCCCCTCATTCCAACTTGTGAGGTGCCCATACTTCTCCTTCCCTCACTGACTTATGGCAAGTCTAGTACTAACTGAAGTTAAAGGGTTTCTGGAAATGATGCGCCTGGGCCTCCAACTTCCATGGTACCAGCTGCAAGAGCTGGGTTTAGTCCTGTCTTCTGCACCTCTGGGATGGTCCTGTAACAGCCCATGTATTGAAATCTTATTCATTAGAGGAAGGTTTTAGACCCTAAGTATAATCCATGACAAGCCACAGTGATACGTCAACAGGCAGCAAGCAGCTTAAACCAAGTCAAGCACAGAAGTGTTTTTAATAGATTTGTTTCTTTCTGCTGAGAACATATGGGTGTGTGTGTGTATTTGTGCCCTAACAGAAGAGCAAGTTACCAGAGGTGACTGCCAGAACTAGTTCAGCCTCTAAGAATTTGGAGGCACCAAACTGTTCTATTGTCATTGTCAGTCTTAAACTGTTGGTTCAAACTATTCATTTTGCTTCTTCCGAACTTATAGAAAAAAAAAAAAAAAAAAAAAAAGGAAAAA
>VXBL01009843.1:732139-769166 GCA_013400195.1 Aramus guarauna
AAAAAAAAAAAAAAGAAAATCCTCCCAAACAAACTGGAAAGTAACACTTCCATCTCCAGTACTTGTCAAATTAGGAAGAAACAAAGAGCTGGAACCTAAGTTTTTCCTCCCAATTAATATAAATGGGTACTTAAGGGATTTATAGCAATTGGGTGGCTGTTGGACTGTGCTTCAGGCTCTGAAAGACAAAATCTTGCAGTGTAATTGGCAACCTGGAATTAAATGAAATTGTCTTTTTTTTCCCTTCTCTAAGCAATTATTTTTTAGCCAGAAATGAAAATGTTTAATTCCTTCACCGTGGGAATTACCCCATTTTCTTTTTTTGGATTTTGAACTGAACAAATGTATTACATTGGTGCATGATGTAAAAGACTGAGTTCAGTAGTGTAGCTTTACACACTTACAGTAACGTTTCTTTAAAACTTTTAATTATTTTTTTTAATAGAGTATAACTGTAATTTCTTTTTTTTCAGTCAGTTCAGTAAATAATTTGATTGCACCTGAGAGTAATCTTCAGTTGTCATCAATTTCAGTGGTGTTTGAATCAGGACCTAAATAAAATACTTGCGTATAAAGACTTTGTAACTTATGACAATGGATTACAGTTTTGAAGAAGAGCTTGCAAAATGTACCTTAAAGTGAACACCTGCAACTCTCTGATTACCTCGGTTAAAGAGTATGTCAAAAATTGTCCTTGGAGAGCCAAGCAAACCTTGCAGTTTTCTTTCTGCTCTATTTCCACTGTTTAGAAGCATGATTGTGGTATCTTATTTGAAAAGGGAAGAAGTTGTTTGCAGAGGAGATCATATCTCTAGTGAAATATAATGTGAAGGAATGCTGGGGGTTTAATGTTTAAGGATTCATTAATTTACTTTTTATATAGCTTTGGAGCATTCATTGTTTGCTTTTCCCATATAATTTTATATCCTTCTTTTAACATCAGTAAAGATTCAAAAAGTAATAATGCCAAATCTGTTTACACTGAATGCATTTAGAATTACACATCCTAGAAAACAACTACAGATGGTGTGCTGTGACCATATAAGCTTATAATAAATATGTTCCTGCAGCATTTTGGAGTCCGCAGTATATACTAATACCAGAAATGGTTATACTAAGAATATAAGAACTCTGTTTCTTTAACCTCTGCAGTTACATTTTCAATTACCGAGAACAAAACCCATTTCTTTCTTTCAGTCAGAAGAGCAGCCACTGACTTCAGGGACCAGTGTCTTATATCCTAGGGGCCCAAGCCATCTCTGAGTGAAGCTGGTTGGACTCTCAGTGGAGTTTGGGTTGGACTCAGGTCTACTTTGTTGTACGGCAGATGTTTGTGTTGAACTAAAGGGGAGGCACTGGTGCGGAGGGGTTTTTGTCATGCTAATTTGTAGCCAGATCCTAACATCTGTCATTGTGACTAGATTGGTTATGGGTAATTATGTTGTCAGATCAGGAGTGGTGGCAGCATCCAAAGAGGTGATGAGGAGGTGAGGCCTGGCTGGGGGCAACATTATCTCCAGATAAACAAACCTGCCATAGGATGTTAGTGGTTTGGAAAAGGCTAAAAGGCTCCATTATATGCCAGCACATATTTGGTCTGGTATATGTCTTCTGAGTGATTCCTTGTCTCACAGGTAATGCTCAAAGTATGTTTTAATATATCATCATTAAAACCTTTCCTGCTTTTTGCTCCCTATTACCACAGGACCGTATAGAACTCCAGACATTGATTACACTAAGGAACAGATTTATAAATATTTAGAGTTCTTTACAATGTGCCTGTGTGAGTTAGGGTAAGGGAGGTTGTCTTGGTTTCCACAGTGTAATTAGCACTTATTGTTTATGTGGAAATTCTGCATGGCAAACATGTATGTGATACATTTAACAACAACGGCTACAGAAGCAATAAACTGTGAAGGATCATTAATTACAAACTGAAGTTATAAGGAAGAAAAAATAGCATTCATTACATATACATCTTTTCTAAAGTTGCTTTATTTTGTATGGCTTTTTGTCACAGAAGTCTCTCAGCATCACTAGTGCTTTCAGTGTGACACATGCATCTTCTATATCAAACCTTCATTATCTAGTACTGAGATTATTCAGGTTTTAGTTTGGTGGGTTTTTTTTTTTTTTTGTGTACAAACACAATATGTAATTTGTAACAGTGCTTTCCAGACTTCCCTAGAGCACATTTTCAGATTGAAATTGGCAGCACACAGCAGATCTGCCCAAGGTTGCCCATCCCCATCCCAGGAATAGCAGCTGATCCCATCAAACAGCCCTTCCCACCCTTGAGCTCATGTGCGTCTGGCTGGTGGATGGTGGTGGCAGTGGTGGGGTTGGTGGCAGCAGAGATGATGCAGTGGTGGCACTGGAGGTGCAGTGTGTTGTGGAGTGTCCCTCTCCTCTGAGGTGCAGAAGGCAGCACAGGAGCAGTGCTGCTGAGCCAGCCGCCCCCTCTCACTGCCACGCAGGAGATGTGCTTGGACAGCACCCCTGGCCCTCATGGCCATTGCTCCTATTGATTTTCCTCTATTGCGGAGAAACTACACTGCCTCTAGAAATCTTAATATTTTGTTGGTTTAAAACAGAAAATAAAGCAGAGAGTGGATTACAGAAAGAGAAAACCTAATAATTGCAGTGGATGACAAATGGTAAAGTAAGGGGGTTGAGGGACTAAAACGTACAAACAAAAGAAACAGGGAACCGAAGTGAGCATAGGGAAGAAGACCTCCGATAGCACTCAGCACACCCTAAGAGTGCCCACGGTGCTGGTGCATGATGGCCAGGGGTGCACTTCCTAAAGGTGTGGATAGACAAAGAAATAAAAATGAGTCCCTTGTGTGGCTTGCTTCTCTAGGTGACTAGGGCTAATGGATGTTGATGAGAAAGTCCCAGGACTTGGTGTGGTCTTGGATAAGGAGGGTAAAAATAAGGAGATGAGAAGTGTAGCCAGAGGGACTGCAGCATGGCGCATATGAAGAAAAGGTGTGCCAGCATCTCCCCACTGCAAAAAAGGACAGAAGCCAGGGATGAACCTGTCTTGAACTATGCCTGACTTGAACCATCCCATGAACTTGTTCACTGCTTCAGGAAGTGTTTTTCCCATCTACGTCCACAGTGGGACATGCAGTTAGCCCAGAGCGCACACTAGGCACATGGGGCTCCTCACACTCTTCTCAGGGCTATTTTGTGCCAGGCAAGGACTCCAGGGTAGGGAAGCGGAGGAGCACAAGTATGGAAAGATGTTTCCAAGATGCCTTTCAGAGCTAGAGGGCTGGATGATGCATAAACCATAGTGTGGAGAGGTGACTGGAGAAGCTCAGGGGCAGCAGATTGAGTGCTGCAGTGTGCACCTCTGGCTGTCACTGCATTATTGTGTATGCTGATGAAAAGCAATTGCATCCAAAAAAATGCCAAGACACCTGGGCTGAATAGACTTTGAAGGAATAAATGGCACCTCCCTACAACAGCTTTAGATTTGTCCCACATACATTTTCCTTTTCTCTTTGGCTGTCATTTATGCTTCATTTTTATGTGATCTGGAAAAAGGATTAAATTCCATTCTGCTACTTTTTCTAGATTGAATTTTCTTTCTAATGAAGGGTTTAAATGTGTTAGCTCAAATACAGTCCTGCTGCACTCTAATGAAGACAGTGAAGCTGAACAGTAGAGCAACTGGTCCTTACTGCAATTGAAATAGCATCTTCTTTCTATTCTTCCTAAAAAGTGTGACAGAAAGACACCTTTGATGAGACACATACTTGATTAACCAGGTAACAAAGTTATTTTTCATTAGTGCCATGAGTCCTTTGCTATATTTTAATAACAAAGGAGTTTGAAAATTTAAATTCATACTTGAATAATTAAACACATTGCCTGACTGAGATGCTTAAAATGTATCCTAGATTTTAGTAGCTGAACTATTTGATCCTTTTGTTTGCTTGTTTGTTTTATTTCTTTATTTATTTGCTTTAATTTTGGAAAATTGCAGTCTATTTTTAAAAGTGTAAAGAGACTCAAAAATGTTCTGTGCAAGTTTAGTATCTGTGTGCTGACTTCTGACTACAACTGATGACAAAAGCCATTCTGGCTCAGTTTACATGCCTATTATCTCCTACTTTTGGAGGGACTCAGGAAATGTTTTGAAGACTTTCAAAAGTGTGAAAAAGTGCCCTAGTAACTACTTCAGGTTTTTTCACTAGTAAAATCACTCTTAACAAAAAAATTTCTTTTTACTTCTTCAGAATTTATTTTAAATTTTTTCATTTCTTATGTCAGGTGCTGATTCAGGCTGAAATACAGTGATTGGAGACCTCTAAAATCCTCATTTCTTATTATATGCAATGGAGCAGGTGAAGCAGGAAAACAGACATGATTTCTTTTTGAGCTGTAATAGTTGACATTTAGGGACTAAAGAGCCCTGACAAGGAAAGTAGTATTAAATGACATCCTGAAAATTACCTATAATTAACCAAGGAATAAAGAAAAAATAATCAAAGGTAAAAAGCAAGACTAGCTGTATAAAAACAATGCCTATAGTAGATGGGAAAACAAAATTATATGAAACCACTGGAACTATGAAAACTCTAAGTAGAACTATGAAATTTTAGAAACTCTAGCACTTGAGGTAAATGTATTGAATGAACAACTTACTGAAGTACATTAAAATAAATGATGGTCCAGATGTTTCTCTCACTGTAGGCTGTAGCAGTGTGGTTATAATTATGTGGTAACAGACAAAGAAAAAGAAATTTAAAAGAGATTGGGCAAGCTTTGTTTCTCACTTTTTTTTTTTTCTTTTTTTTTTTTTTTCCCAGCTCACCCTTTTTTTTGTATGTACAAAGTTAACTGGCAAAAGAAAGCTTGCCAGAACACCTTTAATGAAACTCTGGCATATTTTGTCAGGAGCGATCCTTTTTGTCCAGTTAATAAGTGAAGTCTGTCCTCGTCTGTCTCCATCCCAAAATGTTCTAGTTCATTTGTATCCATTCCATACAGCTAAAAGGAATATGAAGGAAAATATTGTTGAAATTAAAAAGGGATGGGGAAAAAAACCCCATGCAACAATGCAGGAGAAATCATATATCTGGAGTAGATTAAGGAATTACCTATTTTAGTGTAAGTTTGTTCAAGTGGATGCCCCATCCCTGGAAGTGTTCAAGGCCAGGTTGGATGGGGCTTTGGGCAACCTGGTCTAGTGGAGGGTGTCCCTGCCCATGGCAGGGGGGTTGGAACTAGATGGTCTTTGAGGTCCCTTCTGACCCAAACCATTCCGTGATTCTGTAATTCTAAGTCAGGCAATTCAAGTCATCTGTTGGAGAAGTTCCTCTTGTGACCATCTTTACACAGCTGAAAATGATTTCTTGGCAAATAACATTTTCCTCCCAAGTTGGGCAATTTTTTCTCGACCTTCATACAGACACAGACATCTGTTAAACTCCTGCCTTTGTGCGTGTGGCCTGTGTGTGCTCTTCAACTAATATGGAAGCAGCTTAGTCCTGAGCATGGTAAAGTGAGAAATGGCTGTGGTGTTTTTCCTGGTCACTGACCAATGCAATGTCTGTGCTGTCCTGGCAGCAGCCAATTTTGCTTTGATTAATGCAAATGCCAGTGTCCCGTACCCTTCACTAGGCTGCAACCTAAAACCTGAGAAACGGTTACACAACCACTTCTTCTGTTTCCTGTTTCTTTGATCAGTTCAGCAAAAGCCTGTGTCTGTGGCAGACAAAATAGCTGCTAAGCAGCAGATCCAGCTGAATTCTTACCAAGGAGGCCTGAATGTAGATCTTCATACATTTCTGTTGTTGGTCTCTCCCCATAACAAGGTATAGAATTCCCTCATATATTACACTGCAATGGGTTTATCCAAATTGGGCTGTTGGAATCCTCAAGTCTGCATTCAGCAGGTCCTCAGAAATACTGTCAAAGATCAAATATGCTCTACCCATGATCTCTCTGAGCAAGATTTCACATGTTTTCTGTGATGATAAATTTGTTAAAGAATAAATAATAAATATCTTTTATATATGTGCAGAGTGATGGATCTCTCAAATAACCTTCCCAAAAGGGACAATTTCATTGAATCCTGATTTAAAATATTTTAATTATAGAAGAGTTGGTGTACTTTTCATATACATTTTGCTGCAGGACCATTCTTCCAGACTATATATTTACAGTGCTAAATTCTTCTTGTCTTTTTTATATGTATTAATGAAACAAGGCATATACAGTCACAGTCCCTGTGTACCTCCACTACTAATTTCTAAATCCATGCTGAGATTCAGCCCAGTTTGACAGTGTGATTAGAAATAGCAAGTAAGTTCTTACGAGTTCATGAAATTTGTGGAAGGTAAGAAGAAACCTACTGCGGTGTCCATTGAAGATAATTGTGTTTTGGAATTAACTCGCACAACTTGTCAGATGTCAGAGAAAATAACCAAGAGACAAACAATCCATACAAACCTTGGTGTAATTAGTTTTGCTGCATGCAGATTTAATTGTGTATTTCCAGCTTTGTATGAGCATATGTATATATAAAATTGTGGTATGTGTATGAATATGAGGTAAATGGATTGTTCTGATATGTTATCATTCTATCTCATATGAATCTTTTTTGTCCTTTGCATGACTATCCCAAATATTGTTTTATTTTTTCCAACTAATTTTCACAGGTTTGGTTTTTTTTGTTGTTGTTGTTTGTTTGGTTGGTTGGTTTTTTTTTAACAGTGTAATATTTGTGCTTTGGATCCAAGTTTGTTTGATTGTTTGCATTTTAAGGATTGCTATATTAACTTTTTCTCTGTGATTTTTTAATGTTCCTTTTTTACTATGTTTTTAGTACATAGTACATAAAAACTTGATTTTTTTTTTACTATGGTAAAATATACTTGTTTTTTTTCCGTCTACATTGATTTAGACACAAATTTACAACAGAAGTTCCAAATTAAATTGAACTGGAAACATGTTTAAAAGTGACAGAGTGGAGCCTTCCAAATTATGATACTGGAGCAAATAAATGAAGTTGCAGCTTTCTGAATTTAGAAATGAGAGATTTGGCGGTCTAGATTCTCAAAACGGTAAAATCTAAGTCTATTCCAGATACATTAATAGAAGTTTGGTTATTTAATTCTTCCTGGTTTGTAACATTTCTGAAAATCATCTGACCATGGGATATTCTCCTCAATAGTTATGTTACCTGCCATGGCATGGACTATTACTGAATTGATCAAGGAAAGGGGAGGAATTATTTTGTAAGAGCAACAATTTTATAAAGGTAAATTGGCACTGAGCATATTTTACACTAGGGATTTCTGCTTCCAGGCATTTTAGTTTCTGTAACTGATATTTTTATTGACCTTCTGCTCCAGCACTGATGATTTTATGAGATCTTCATTCAAGTATGTGTGGATATCATTGCTGGGAATCATGCATTAAGCATATGATGGATGTGCAGATAAGCATACATCTCGTCCCATCAATCTAAAGGCAGGGGTATCAACAGGATTTGGATCAAGCCCATTTGGGGAAATGTTTCTCTTTCCTCATACTCCTTTGACCCTTCAAGATTCAGAATATAAATTTTGAAAGACTAAGACAGGATTAGGTGTGGTTTTCTAAGATTTTTTTTCTTACAATAGGATTATAGTGAGGAAGAAGAAGTAATATGACTAGATGGAGAACAGAGCACTAGGGAACAGAGCCAAACAGTACGTAAGTTTGTCTGGGCTGCGTATTGCAACGCCTACTCTCTAACCTACGTGCTGACCTTCCCCTCCTCCTGTCCACCCCTCATGAGCAGAATCCAAAATCTGTAATTCCAAATTAGTGTTGGAATGAGGTCAATGCTTCAGAAAGGCAATAAAAGCCAGGAGAATATACGTGCTAAGCTGCCTCTTACTTCCCAGTGGGAAATGCTAAATCCAGGGGTTTGTATGACACAGCCTGGTAGGAATAAGGTTCTGTCCTCATTGATGAAATGTTAATTTTGAGCCACTGTTTAGCAGGCCTGGGCAATGACTCCTGGACAGCCTGGCTGAATGAATGCTCCATTTTGTTCTTGGAGAGGCAGGTACCAGACCTGCCTTTGCCACAGCTGTTTTGTGAAGGTTAATGACTTCAGTGTGCTCCAGCCATTATTTAAACACCACTTTGAGATCAGGCTCCTCAGCTTTGCTGTGCTTAGTTTCAGGATCCTGATGAAGCTTAGATGCAAACTGAGTAGGTCTGGTCATGGGAGCTCCTGGCATGCACAGCAAGGGAGATGCAGCTGCTTGTGTAATTCAGAGGTCAAGAAATAAGGGGAAGAGCAGGCTGGAGTAGACCAGCCGTTGCATGAGGCTTCTGCATGTGGTTTTGCTATGGACATATGTTCATTTGCACATATATATGTGTGCATATATTTATATATACATGCACAAAAACAAATTCCACAGTGCCAAAACATAGGCCTGAGCACTGGAAGTCAACCACTTGTCAAACTGCTAGAGAAACCCATAGTGTGGTTTTGACCTGGGTCCATCAGTACTCTCCTAAACATTTCTAGGCATCATTCAGGATTAAACACAAGCCCAGGGGCCATTATCAACAGAAGTGCAAACTGCCTATCTTGTTTGGATGTGGTGGTCTCATATTGGGAGATTAAAGAGTTAAAGGGATGGTCATGGGTGTCCAGCCAATGAATAGGTTCTGACACTGTTTCATTTGCTAATATAGATGTAGCATGAGTTTTTGTTAGATTTGTCTCCTGGTTGCCTCCCTCTCCCTCTCCCTCTCCCNTTATAGAAACTGCAACTCTGCTGAAGATGTATTGTCTGTCTTAAGGTAGGTAAAAATATTTTCATTAGCAACTTGGCATTTTTAAACTTAAATATAAATCTACTGGGAATACTGACATATATGAACTCTTCTAAATAATAGTCAATGAAACAATTTACTATTACTGCTCTTGGGAGGCAAACTGAACAAATTACTAATGGTACTTTTAACTAGTGCAGTTTTACATAAATGGGCTTAGACAAATAGGAGTAAAAAGCCAAATTGCAGGCTGTGAGCTAGCATTGCAACATTTGTATTAGCTTGTAAGAAATATAGTTAGCTAATGTGAAGTGAATAGCAAGAGAAAGAAGTTGTAAGAGAAGAAAAAAATAAAAGGAAAGAGGAAATTTATCCTCTAAAACACTGGGAGGGCAGGACAGGTAATATATTTCATGCAGGAAAAAAACCCCACCCTGGGAAACTTATGTTTTGATTCTTTACAGGGTGGAGAAATCATCATCCAAAAGACTAAATCAGACTTTTTTGTTCAAGCATCATTGATACTTTTTGGCTTAACAGAGCGTCTTTCTATAGAGGGGAAAACTTTTTCCACTTAGGGAAATCTTAGGATTTTCCCCCTGAGAAACACAGAACACCTGCCATTGACATTAATTTTAATTAATTTTAATTGTGTTTACACATGGTCTGCTAGTCTTCATTTCAAACACTATTCATTATATTCAGCTACCAGACCTCTGAGATGCTCATTCCTGGTGAATGCAATTCTCTGCACTTAAGAGATAAGCACAGAACAAAAATATTAGGACTAACTATAAAAAAATTTAAGAAATCTACTTTAAATTTCAAGAATTTAAAAGAATAAAACTAAATAAATGCAAATCTCAAACTGTTAGCGTTGTGTAAGAAGTTCCCACAACACTGGACATCAAATGATTCCACATTGTTTTCAGCTAGATAAATTGTTCTCCTCTTAATGATGCCACTGCTGTTGAGACAACAGAACTGCCCATACAAGGAAAGGGGATTTGTCCCCATCCAAAATTTCATTCTACTTTAATGGTGTGGACTAAAACTGGACTATAACTGGACACAATATTAGTATTTTTAACAAATATTGACCATGCAGACATGTTTCCTATTCAGATATATTTACATCCTTTTGTATTGTTAGGTTAAATGCTGTCTTTTTGTGTTTGAAGTCTTTATGCAAAGATAGAGTAAAATGCTAACATAGAAATGGTTTTGATAAATGACTCAAGGACTCAAGTTTGCAGGAAATGCAGTACTATGACACAGCAACATCACTGAAAACAGAAGCTTTATAATAAAGCCGATGATATCAACCCCACCAGCTCCAGGATTAAAATGCAAATTGAATCAAAGTATAGATCAAAGTGGTGTGGATCTGCCTTGCCTGCTTGGTTCATTATTATATTTATTTATTAGCATTGGGATGGCATGTAGGAAACTGGATGATCAGTCCGGGTCCTATTTGTGGTAGGTGCTATATGTACAGGAACAAGAAGAAAGTTCATGATGTGAAGGGCTTTTAAGTAGAGACAATGCAAGATACAGAAATGAAAGGACAAGGAAATATTGAGACAATTCTGGTTAGAATGGTAGGCTGTAATCATAGTCCAGTGGCTCCCTAGATATTGTCTAGTATCTGTTTTGTTTTTTCTTTTTAACTTGTTTTTTGAAGGGCATCTCAACAAACTGCTCTAGAAAAAGAAGCAGTGCTGCAACAGAAGGACAGCTTAGGACTAACCATGAAGCAGCTTCTTTTGGAGTCAGGTGCGTGGGAGGGGAATGGCATCGTGGACTCTGGCAGACAGAGACAGGAGTAGAGCTTCCCGTACTAATTGGGAGCGGAGAAATACCTTTGTGAAGGCCTTTGAAAACAAAGATGGGGAAGAGTAGATAAGCTACACCAGAGTTTGGAAGGTAGTAACATGTTATAACTCTGGAAGAAGAGGTTATTCTTTCATCAATTTTTTTTGGATTGTGTGGAAGGGAGGAGATTGCTTTGTAATGAAAATACACTATACAAACAAAGCCAGTATCTGCAGAATGGTTTTGTGCTTGTGTCTGTTGGCAGAAACCACAGTTCCAAAGAAAGGAAACTTATTATAAAAGTATTTCCTGAGTTGGGATGCCTTTGTCAGTGGTGATAATGATAGAGGATGTAGGAAGACAGAATTTACATGAAGGCTTTTAATTAAAACCAAATGCATATTTATAATTATTTCCTGGTCTTCATGGCAACCTATAATTTTCTTTTTTTTGTCAGTGAAGTAAGAGAAAAGATGGATTTTGCTTACTAATTTGACTAAATAATTTGCACCCTTACCCTGATTTATCAGTGTTGTTTTACTGGTAGAAAATATGCACTTGGTAATTTGAATGGTTGGTGGTATGTTTTGGCCTCATACTGGTTTTATACAAAGGAAGAAGCTGGGTATTCATTTTGGGAACACTTCTAGTTTCACTCGGTTTACATTTGATTTTACCTGTAATCTATCTCTTTTTACTCTGTATCTTTTCAGAGATATAAACAAGATGACAGGTTTTGTAAAGCACTTAGTGCCTTTTCCTTCCCTTTGACACTGAGTACTGTACAGAGCTGAGTCCTAGGAAGAAGAGTGCCATCTTATAGTCAGCTGAAGTAGCAAGCAGAATTCTGGTAGGGTTAAAGTAGAAGTTTTTGGGGCTGAACCTGGCTGTTTTTGTAAAAAAGGGCACTCTGCTCCAATGCCTTCCAACTTGGAGTCAGTCGTAGCTCAGGGGAAGGCGTTCTATTTGCTGAAACAGCAATATATGCCAAGGCACAAATATATGCCACATTTTCTGCTAATGTAAAGGCTTTCAAAAAGGTCTCCTGTTTAGATATTAACCAGATCAAATGCTGCTACAACAATTAATCGTACATGGTCACTGTCTTGGGGGGCAGGACTGTGGTCAAAATAGTTGCAATGGAAAAAGAGGGGAAAAAACCCCTGTAGCATGAAACATGATTTTCATCCAAAATCCTTCCCTGCCACAAAGTCCCCAAATCAGCTCTTCTCCAGCAATGTGAAGTTGTAAAGAAATGAGCAGATGTAACGACTTGACGTCACCTCAGTTGAATGAAATGGTCTGTCTTTATGTAATGAAATCAAGGGAGACAGCAATAGGAAGCAAATTATTGAATAATAAGGTCACAGTTTGTGCTGTGGAGCGTTCATGCTTTGTGCAGAAGCTTCTATCCTTCCCATGGCAGTATAAAGGATTTCTTTACACCTTGGTGTCCAGGGAGTTTCTCATGGTGTGTTAGAAGAAATGGTAAACATAAATTAACCGAGACAGTTTGCTGAGTTTAATTTTCTACTCCGTAATAACAGTGAAGACACAGTAAACATCCTCTTTCTGAATTCAGAGAGGATATGAAAATAAATAGCCATTATTTTTAATTATTTAGTGATAAGACAATTTATCACAGTCCTGAGAAAGAGGACTCCAAGGCACATTTTGACTCAAATATTCTCTGAAGAAAAAATATTGCTAGGGTACCGAGACAGTGCTCCGCTCCAGACATGTTCATGCCATAGTCATTTCCAGTGTTGGTTTCCAGCAAACTCACAACCTGCTGCATGGGGATATAGCTTTTATCTGCAGTTCCTCAAACATCTGCTGAAGGTTTTGAGGGGTTATGATGTACCTGTCAGGACCTGCAAATCAACCATAAAGGGTATTTGGGATCACAACTCCATTTCACATCATTTCCTTCAGCAACTATGTTATATTTAGCCATAACCTAACTCTGGGTAAGTATTTAGACACCTATTCATACCCATACGTATTTATTTTGTGTATGCATGTATATGTATCTACATGCATGGATAAGGAGTTTTGTCACCAAGTAGAGATATCTAAGTTACAGTTCTTCTCACTCTAAGCTCATTGTGTAGCTAATAGAGAAAAATAAGCACTTCAGAGGGTGATTTAATGCACCTGAAAGCTGATTCACCCTTTGAACATACATCTCCACTGACTAGAAAGACCTTAACATGAATAAAGTTATGTACTTGGAGTATGAATGTCTCCTTGACTCCCTTCTATCTGGTAAACTTTTCTTTAGATGTTAAAGAAAAATAACTTTTCCATTTCTGAAAACTTCTGCAATTTCAATAAAAACCCTCACCCATCCCAAATCAAATCAAAACTAGAAACAAAAAGTTGAAGAAAAAAAGAACATCAGATAAAGCAACCTTCCAAACTACCACAGCTTAGACAAACTGAAGTGTTTCGTTCAATGTTCAGTTTTTAATGAAAACATTAAAACATAGTTTACTTACATTTTGAAAATAAATGTTTTTGAAATAAATTTAAAATCTAAGTAAAACATTAAGGTATCTTGAAATAATTTTCTCAAAATATATTTGGCCTTCTAAACCTGACCTTTTCTTGTGGTAAGTTTCCATTTGTATCACCTTCTGCAACAATTCTTTTCTTTAATAAAAGAGTTCCTGACCAGAGTCTACTTCTATTCATTTATTTTACTTTGTTGTAGTGTGATATTTCCATTCTCTGCAATACTTACTGTTTTCATTGTAACGGTTATGAAATTATCAATTCTGCAAAGGTTTATATGTAATCATATATTAGGAGACAGTTTCCCAAAACGCAGTATAGAGCAGCAGCCTCCAATTTTTTATGTGGGAACATTTACTTTCTTTAAGAGTTTAATACTTCTGCAGAGGCCGTTGGGAGTCATTCCTGTCTGACTTTATGAAGATGCTTATATTCCAGGCACTACAGTCAGGACAGTGTATCTGTGTGCAGAAAGGTGCTGGGGTCGGAAGGCAAGAGCCACCACAGCAGCAGCTGTTGCTGGTCTGGCAAGAAGTGGATAACGCTGATAATTGTCCTGCGCTCCCAGGGGGCTGGTGGAGTCAGAGCGGGCAAGCCGGGGTGGCGGGCAGGAGGCACTCCTGGGCTGCGGGAGCTGAGGAAGGAAACAAGCTCTAGTGTGCACTTGCTGGGTTGAAAGCGACGTGGAAGTATGGAGGTGGGACGTGCATTTGTGGATTTGCTGGGAGGATTTGGGGAAAGAAAGTGGAGTCATGGGTGCTTCTGCGCTTTCACCAGGTTGTCGCAGAATGGGCACCTACAGCCACAGGGTGAATCCAGGGCTTCTTTTGCCACTTCTGGTGGGTGTATATGCAGATGAAGTCAGAGCTTTAGAGAATGCAAGCTTAAGAAAGATTACAAACCTGTTGAGTTTTCAAATAAGAACAGAATATGGCATTATTTTAATCAAAGGTATGAAGTGGCCTTATGAATCACATGTTGAATTTGAAAAGATACCTTTTAACTTGCATCTGTGTTTTGATCAATTTCAGGTACAAAGCAATCGTAAATCCCATGGACATCCAGACCTCCAGTGCAGTGCTATGGACCTGTGTTAAAGCCGTTGCCATCTGGCTAATGTCCATGCTCCTAGCAGTTCCTGAAGTGGTGTTCTCCCAACTGGCCCACATCAATGACACGAATAATGTCACTTTCACAGCATGCATACCATATCCCATGACGGATGATATGCACCCGAAGATCCATTCTGTGCTGATTTTCCTTGTGTATTTCCTTATCCCTCTTGCCATTATTAGTATCTACTACTATCATATTGCAAAGAGTTTAGTAACAAGTGCTCACAACATCCCTGGAGAATACAGTGAGCATTCCAAAAGACAGGTAAGCAATTTGCTTTTCACATCCTGATGAAAGATTTGTGTGCTGTATACACTTGTAAATGAAAGTACAGGAACTATAACATCCAAATTATTGGATTTTGCAGAGGATTAGTTCAGTTTCCACACGCCTGAACTAAGCCAAGGATTATCTGAAAAATCTCCTTGTTTTCACAATTACTCAGTATTAAGCCCAGTATGTAAATGAATATGAGCAAGGAAAAATATAAATTCGATGCCATCAATGCATATTCCTAACAAGAAATAGGATGGGTATATGTGTTTTTATGTGTTGGTAGTGTAACCACTACTTGTGTTCTTACTGAGGAACAATGTTTTTGTAGTTAATGCTTCCTGTAGTTAGGCTTCACCTCTCTCTATAAGCAGCCATTTTGGGAAGAAATCTTACATGAACTTTTTTAGAATTCTCCCTGTTTTATTTGTATTTGGAAATGAAAAAAACTGACATAAGCAGGGGAAATTTTCTTAGGGGATCTAAGGTTCTTCTCAGACAAAGGAGGGCTGAAAATATGAGCTCAGAGCATTAGCTGATTCTTTTTTTGGCTTACTCAGTAGATCTTTCTTGGACACAATCCTGAACTCACACTTTTCTAATACCCTTTCTACTATAGATGCTATAAAACTTTTGGTACAGGGTCTGTATACCTTTGAGACAAAGCATTTTAAAATGCTGGACAAAGTGATCTTCCCTGTAAGGCACAGGAAGCAATAAGATAGCAACAGGCTGTTCATTAGCAGGAATATATTGTTATATATACAAACAGCTTTTACAATGGAAGTGCCTCAACCACTTTACAAAAGCATTAGTATTGACAGAGAAAAACACTTATGCCCATTAAAACAATTTGAAAGGGTTTTCTCTGCCAATGTTTTAGAAAATACCTTTATACTCACTGAAATCTCTTTGCATATATAGCATGTACATACTCTTTTAAAAAGAAAGACTACATTCCCTCATGTCCTTTTTGCTCAGCATTCATTTCTGCTCTAGCCTGTTTCTTGTCAAAAATGCGTACATATTAACACTTCCTGTAGTATTTTATTTTCCTGTGAAATATAGAGAGCCTTTTGGTTGAACCCTCAGGATGGAAACAATATTTAATTTATATCACATTTCCTAACCCACATGTATTTTCAAAGTAAGAACACATTTTTTCATTCTACTTTTAGTTTTTTTCTTTTTGTTAATCGATGAGGCTCAGAGGAATAGAAAATTCCCAGCAAAAGCAAGTAAATTCAGACTATTGCTATCAGCTCACGTTTCTTTAGGCCATAGTACAGCAGTGTATATGCCTCTGTGCCTTTTAGTCTGCCTTTGCAATCTGTCTGAGTGCAAATCCTACCCAACTGGAATGGCAGAGTTTTCCCATCTTTTGTGAATTCCCCACTGGTTTTGGTTTAGACAGAGCCAAGAAATCTACTTACAGATGTATTTCACAGATCTTGAAACCCTGTTAGAATAGATTCACTTGAATTTTTCAGATCAAAATTGATAGAAAATTGAGCAAAGCCAGAAAATCTTCCTTCCTCTGCAATCTTTGGTACCTGACGTACATAATAAATCTTTTGGGAGAAAGTTTCTGCCTTCCTTTGGTGCCTTCTACCTTGCCAGTTTCCCTCCCTTTCTCAGTTTGGAATCACTGTGTAGGCTCATTTCCTGTCAACTTTTCAGCCACTCTCAGTATCTGCACTGTAATTTAATTATACTTTAGCAGTGCAATTAAGGTACATTTCTTTCATGTCATTATTGAAGATTAACTGAACCTTTCGCCTTACCCTGGAATTAAGGTGCTTCAGACTGTGCAATGCAGTTTTCATGGTTTGCCTAGGAGAGAGGTGCAAGATGAGGCATTTCAGGCAAAATAATGGGATATAAGTACCACTGTGTAGCTAAAACCCTAGCAATGACTCTACACTTCACTCACAATGTCTCTACATTTCAAAGCAAATGGTTTCTAAATAGCTTTCTAACTAAAACTAGGTTTCAAGCCATGCACTGAGATCTCATCAGAAAAGGTTATATTTCAATGGCTTCCTTTGATGCGTGCTTTCAGGCTAAAAGCCAATGTTTACTTGGGTCATGAATCACTCTTGCTGTGTATATCATATAGAAAGGGCAACCTTCTGTAACTGCAAACAGCTAGGGTCCATCACCGAAAGTAAACTGAAAGAAGGAAAGGAAAGTAAATGAGATGGAAAAAGTAATTCAGCCCCCGAAGAAAGCATTTTTACTGTCCTCACTTATGATAGTTGTTAAAGTTAATATAAAGCAAAATGCTACATGTTTTAATTAAGTCTGTTATGTGGAGTTGTTCTATTCGTTGTTCTTCATTTGGGTTCTCTTCATCTTTTTAGATGGAAACTCGGAAACGTCTGGCAAAAATTGTTCTAGTTTTTGTTGGCTTCTTTGCTATCTGCTGGTTTCCTAACCACGTGCTATACATGTACCGATCTTTTAATTACAATGAGATTGATCCATCAACAGGACATATGGTTGTTACCTTAGTGGCCCGAGTGCTAAGCTTCTGCAACTCTTGTGTCAACCCATTTGCACTGTATTTTCTCAGTGAGAGTTTTAGAAGACATTTCAACAACCAGCTTCGCTGCGGGAGGAAAGCTCAGCAAGAAAGATCTGCCAGCTACTTGCGCAACTCTTCCGCCATTCAAATGACTTCCCTGAAAAGCAATACCAGGAACGCAGTGACTAGCATGACACAACTGAATGGGCACAACTTGAAACAAGAAATGTCATTATGATTTAATAGGTGTGATTGTTGACTGTGGAACAAATTTGAACTTTTTCTTTGCAGTTTGTAACTCGCTTTTGGTTCTCATATCCTTAGACTGTCTGAGTCCTCAGCACAGAGGATATGTTAAAGTCTGGCCAATCTGAGGTTATTTCACACCTAGTCTCACTTTTAGACAGAAGTGAAGAGTACGTTTTATTGAGAAAATAAAACTGGCTGGCTTCATATTGTACTTTAAAGGAGATGTTAATATCTGTTTAATGTATAAGAAAAGAAAATAATGAATATTAATGTAGCTGATCTAACATTGCTTTAAAAAGTATAGATTTTCTGATCTGAAAACTATGTATTTTTAAGTGAATATTGATCCAAGCTTATGTCTTACTTTAATAGATTTTGCATGGGTTTAGCTGTGCCGTGTGTACAAGTATTGCTCATTAAGACTGGTAGGCATTTTTTGAACCAAGCAAGGAGCCATTGCAATGTATAGATTCTAGTTTCAGATTAAAAAAATACTCAAGTACGAGTGCCAAATCTTTACCTCATTTGAATCTGCCTTGTTTTTTCACTTTGGCAGACATACAGATGAGAATTTACTTTTGGGGGGTTCTGTTTGCTGTTGAGATCAGAAGATTATCTGCTAAAATTACATTCTTTTTCATGATGAACATCTTGAAAAAGAGAAATGTTGGGTGCAACATGCAGGTTTTCTAGAACTCAGTGTCTGAAAGCTCATTTCTCTGATTTGTTAAGACTGCGATATCATTGCTTTAGAGTTTCCACATGCTTTATATTTGCTGCTACTAACTGATCTTGCTGATATCAATACACAGCTAACAAGGATGCTAAGTGTGCTGGGATGGCTGAACTTTCAAAGAGGTAAAGTTCTGAGTGGCTTTTTCAAGGAGGGTCTGTGGCAAGGCTACAGGAGCACACCTAACGTACACAAATCACTAATGACCATCCAGCCCATGGGACCAGACAAACTCTAGTCTCTGAAATGACCTCCAAGTGATGAAGCATGGATAGCTGGTGTTGGTGGCTCAGTACCAGCTGTTTGCTGTCTAGATCCACTCCTCTTGCACACACCGTTTACCAGTCTAAACAAAGCCTAAGTACTGTTGAAAATCTCAGCTTTAAAAGACACTTTTTCTTTTCCTGAAGGTCCTTGTGCATAAATACTCAATGCACTTCTGAAAATCTTAGCTGAGCTGCTTAAAAGAGGGATTTTCAAATGGTTTTTGTGAGTCATCCCAGTGCCATGGACAGTGCACAGGTCTTTGTCAGTGTTCCCAGGAGGATATTTTCAAAATACGTGGTTAGTGCAGATCTGAGATTAAAACAGCAGGGAATGGTGGGTGAGGCTGTAGTTACGAATTACCATCCTGTCCAGAATACATTTGCTAGGAGGGTTTACTGCTCTCTCTTTTCATTCACACTCCTGTGCTGGGAGTACCTTACGCAAGACTTGCAAAACTGTTCTTTGGACCACAAGAAAACAAGCATTTCAGCTTTAAAACACCTCTTTTCTTCTCCATTTTTAAATTATTTTCTTTTTTTTTCCTTTTTTTTTTTTTTTAAAATCACTTCACATGTCAACACAGGTAGTCAAATAGACGCAATGACTAAAGCTTGTTGCTGCAAAAACCTCATGTAAGGCTACTCATATAAAACTTTCTAATCTGTCTCAGGGCTCCACCAGCTCTTGCTGAACGAGCTGATGAGGTAGGAGCTAATTCCCCTTTCTACAGCTGCTTGCTGTCAGACTAATAACCATTCCCCAAGCCAGGTCAGAGGTTAGCTGGAGCAGGGTCTGTTCTGGGTCTGAGCACCAGAGAAGAGATGCTCACAATGTCCTTCTTAGGAGAAAGGGCATTAGTGGCAGACAATGGCACCTTGTGGAAGCAGTTTTTTATAAGCCAAATGTAATTTTAAATAGCTTTTTTTTTCAAATTCTGTGGAACTGCTCCAGCACTGATCTGACTTTGTCACAATGCTGTAGCCTGTACTTCTGCAATGACTTCTCCAAGGCAAATAGTAGAAAGTACACTAGAAATTTAGAGTGGATTTCAGAATTAGTTGCTAGTCTTATAATTTCAAAAGCCAAAGTGCTAATATAGTGTAGCAGCTTATAATTCCTTTTGTCCTTATTAATGCGCTTGCTGTTAATTTAGTTCTACTTAGAAATCTGTGGAACCAGCTGAAGTTCAAAAATTCTTTCCTAGTTCCAGGACCTTCAAGGCTGGTTATCCTCCTATCTCAATTTTTAAAGCAACAAGAAGGTGGTACATTGATGTAATTTGCACATGATTTTAGCTAATTACCTGGAAAAAATCTCCAGTTGTTAGCGCTCAACAAAGAAAGTACTAGCTTGACGGCCTGAATGTCAACTAGCGTGGTCCATCTGGTGAGACCTATAGTATATAATGTAGTTAAAGCTGTGTGCAGCATTCAAATGGCAAAATTTAAGAAGTTCAGTGTGGATCAGTTCCTTGGAAGACTTTACATAAAGGAGGAAATTGACATGATCTTGTAAATCTATCTGTAATAGTGTAGGAAGTTGTCATCCATAACTGCCTAACACTGCCTCATCCTCCTTTTTCTCTGTTTTGCCTTTTCTTCTCTCCCTCCATGTCTTAATTTTGTGTGAGCCCACATGTTTTCGTCTTTAATTTTCTGCCACTAATTCTTCCTGGATGCCAGCCAGAGTTTTGGATTACTGATCAGTCTTGAATCATTTTTACTCCCAGATATTTTACACCCACAAAACTCAAAAGCCTTCCTTTCTCAGTTCTAAATGATGATCATTGACTGTGATCAATTTTCCCTTTTAGTTCTGCTTTCCCCCCGCCCCCCGGTTCCCTGCTTCTCATTTTGTTTGGCAATCTCTCTACACAGCATAACATTTCATAGGACTTCTAAATCCATTGTGTATTTTATTTCCTGAAGGCATTTGTCTGATGGGGACATTACCAGATGATACAGTTACCCTACCAGAAAAATAATAATCTAATTTATAGTAGATTTGATGCTTGTGTTTGATTTATACTCTTCACTCAGTGTCTTACATTGCTATGTGTGGTATGGACAGCATGAGTCTGCCTTCTGGCAGAACTGCAAGCCTGTTCTTTGTGCGGGGAAGGTATTCCCAGGTAGACTATAACTCCTCCTTGTCAGGAAATAAGCACAATTTTGGTTGATTATTTCCCAGGCCTAATACTCAAAACCTGTTTTGAGTAAGTAACCTAAATTGCATATGCCTCCTCTTAATTTCTTGTAGCTTGGTGTGGGGGAATTAGTTAATCCGTCTGGAGCTTTACTAGGCGTATTGCTAACCCAATATGCACATTTTGGAAGTGTCTCTTACTGTGCTTTTGTACACATTGTATACAAGTACATCTGTATGTATGATGCTATTTCCAGACAACACTGCTTGCTAACAATTAAAAAAAAACTTGTAGAATGCATTTATGAAGCACTTCCTTCCAACTCTTGTAGTCAAAGAAACAAAGGAAATTTGTAAATGAGATCATGTCAACTTTTCAAGTACTACATTGATCTGTGACAAAACAGTTGTTAAAATACCATTTGATTCTTTTTTCTGTTGTGAAAAGTGTCTTATTTCAGAAACATCAGTTCTTTTCCATCTTCCTCTTCTGAATTTTGAGTTGATTTCTTTCAATAATATTTTTGCAACAATTGAGAAAACTGCCATTCCTTCTCACAGTGTCTGAAAAATGAGAACAGAGGTAATTACTGCTTCTCTCTGTTGGACTTTTTTTTTTTTTCCTAGACTAGAATTAGCACAAAATAAGTCTGATAGCATCTTGTCACCCCACCCTGCCTGTAATAGAAACATTACAGTGCTGAATCCTGAAGTGTCAGTACGGTTGAATTCTCAACAGACTTGAGGTACCTCATTTAGCATTACACCATGACATGATAATTGTCTTCAACAAAGCCACTTTGGTCACAATACAGAACAACACCTTTAGTTTTCACAACACACCTGCCCCATAGATATTTTTCTTAACTCCGTCAAAACAGTTTCACAGAAATATAATCATAGGAAGAGTTAATTTGGGAGTAGGAGAGAAAAATGCTTTCTCATAACTTAAACAGACTTATATTAAGTTGAAGATTTGCAGTGTTGATTTCCAGTACCATTTATTTCTTCACTTATTTCTAAAATAAGAGTCTGTTGCACAATAGTCAGCCTTTCAATGAAAGTATAACTCTGTCTCACAAAATCACTGGATGCCTTTGAAAATCCACCTGCATATTTGTAGCATTTGTAACAATCACAGGGCTCTACATGGATGCTCGGTGTCACCTGCTACTGGCTTCTTCCTTCTTTCTGGTACCATGATGAATCTTCTCATTTTTGTGCCTATGTAAGGCTAGAGGGGGCCCCATCCACTGTGCCGGAAGGGGTTATATGAGAAAGAAGAATGAGAACAAGGATAGACCAAAAAGATAGGTCTTCAAATGGTGTTTGCTGGCTCAGAGATTGCAAACATTTGGCAAACAGAGTCTGAAAACATAAAAGTTTTAAATGAGTAGGGATCCGTTGGGATCTGGATGAGAAAGACATCTGAAAATGTCCATGCTGTAGCTCAAGAGCTGTAGCTTCCCAAAGACATTTTGTATTTCCAGCTATGGAAATATACAATAAAGGTAGAACCAAGTATAATTCAAAGCACATTCACACCCTTCTGGGACTGGTCCTGCTCCAGTGGAGAGAAGCGGGATGTCTGACTGAAGAACTTGACTCCATGCTTTACATTACAGCATATTTTGCAGCCACTAAACTGGCAGGTCGGCACCAAAAGCATATTGCTTAGCTAGATCTGCTTTTGATTTCTCATTTAATGTAGACAAATGTCTGATTCAGTTTTGAAAAGTTGCCTTAATTTCTGATTATTTCTGACTTATTTCTGACTCCCAATACTGCTGCTATCTTAGTGACTAGCAATAATGTAAAGAAATTGTGTTTACTTTTAACAAACATCCATTAATGACTTTTATGACCTAAGTCAACAGGAAAATGGCAATATAGTGGAGATTAATATGTTTGTTTCTCTTTTAAAGGGTATAGTTGAGGATTGTCAGTATATAAGGTAAATTAAAGAAGTTTGGATTTTGTATTACAACATGATACAGTTAGTAAATTGCTATAGCATTGATTTTTCGCAGAACAGGTATAAGATATGGCCATGCATAAATAATCTGGTGAACTGTTTTTAATCTATCAAGAGAGGGATTTTATTACTTCATTCTTTAAACAAGGGGAGTATTTTGTGAGTCAGAAGCTCTGTGTCATTACTAGCTCAGTGCACTACGGATTCGCCTTGGAGTGCGTGTTTAATTCAGAAAAGACACTTCTATCGACTGAACACAAGAAGATATTATTGCTGTCTCTCTCCCAAGAGGGATGGTACTGCAGCATAGCTGATTTTAACCCTTCCTGATTCTGACCTGCTCCATGAATCAGTGTGTATTACTGCTGCCCAGTGCCTACAGACTGCATAGCCCAGGCATCTCCAGCAGCCTACCTCCAGCAGACCCACTGTGTGGAGGTGGGCTGCAACTTTCTGCCTTAGCTCCTGTAAAGCCAGAGGGTCCCATCCACATGACATCTGAGACAAGATATCTGTGCTGACATTAGCAATTTTACAAGACCTTGTTCTATACTAGACAGCCTCCTCAGCTTTTGTACTGTGTAGTACTTACCCGGCTGTCATACAAGGTCCTTCTTATTTCAGTCCTCTCAGCATCATTTCATGCTCAAGGCATGTAGCAGCCAGCTTCTCACAGTGGCTGGGGATTGGAAAGGGAGAACAGGAAAAGGATGAGAAAGCAGTGTTTCAGATGTATCCTATACGTTCTTGTACCCTCCCTATATGCATAATGGGAATCAGCTCCACCAAGGTGAACATCTTTGGAGAGCTAGCCATGCTTGATGTAGCTGACTGTGGTCCATCTGAACTACTATAAAAAATGGCATATTTATTTTAGTCATAAAAGGCAAGTGCCTGAGAGCCCCCTATGCCTTCTCCCCATGCATTGTGAATGTCATTCCTCTTACTGCAAACTCCAGACTTACATGAAACCTACAAGCACATCCCAAGATTTGTCTCCTGTTACTGAAACTTTTTGCAGCACCTGGACAACTAGCCCTTGCCTGAGTGCCATGACTGCTGTTGCTGGAGCAGCCTTATTCCCAACAGCACGTGCTATCCCTTGGCCTTTTTGTGGTGCTCTGCAGAACTGTGCTTAGCCTTTGGCCTGGGATGAGCTGGGGAGTGCGTTCCAGCCTTAAGCTATTCATAGCTAAGGATTGTATATATTTCAAGAGTTGTGAGAGTCTGGAGTTATACTTAGAGCTAAAGGGTAGATGATCTCTGGACAATGAAATAAAATCAATATGATCTAAAAGCACTGCCAGTTCTAAAATGACAAAGTACCATTATGTTCGAGCATCCCAATGTCTGAAACTAAATGCTGCCAAGCCCCCACCAGCTTTTCTGATCTGAGAGCAGTTACCTAATTTCTGTAGCAGTGCAGCCATTTCAGAAAAGCACAGCACATCTTTGGGTGGGCTCGTGAGTCAACAGCAGCTTTCCTGATCTAATCCTGTAGCTGCAGAGAATGGAGCTGTCAGCAGCAGGGGAAGTATCCGTAGGAGAGGATGCCAGCAACAGCAAATATTAATAGCTTTTACTGTGCACCAACCTCAGTTAAATGCTTCTCCCATGTCTAGACACTGTTTGCTTTCATTTCCTCTCTAGGCAAAGACAGATGTATTCACCATGTTTCACCATTATCACTTTGCTACAGATTCAGTGAAGAAAACGCAGGGACTGTAGCAGTGTTCCACTGGGTGAAGGAACGAGGCTGTTCCAAACCACCTTTGTACGCCCAGGGGCCATATGGGCTCCTGTGCCTCAGTTTAACATTACATCCAGGGTTGCTCGAGTAGCCTGGCTCAGCTGCTGGACCCGACCACTGACAAAGAAGGAAAAGCTAACATCACCGGTGCCTCTTGCTTGTCTTTTGAGCGAGACATCGTTGAGGTTGTTGTTACTTCTAGGACACAAACTTCCACTCCCACAGGACTTCTCTTTATTTATTGCACAGGGCAGGAGCTGAGGATAGCAAGGGTCACTGTAAATTCAGCATTTCCTAATTTTGGAGAGCTTTGCTTTGCTACTTAAGTAGTGACCTTTTACTATGATTTTCTTGACTGTTCCATGTGATGTTTACAGAGCAAGACTGTTTTTGTGGGTTTAGCCTTTATTGAAACAAAGTGGCATGGTCACTCTGACAGCTTGCATCACAAGAAGCCAGGCTGCGTTTTCCAGCATACTGGCCAATACTAACAACAGGCTCAAAACCACATTTCGATTAAACATCAAGGCTTCAAATCAGTTTATACCTGGGCAGGATTTAGCAGCGCCTGACCAGAAAAGCAACTATTAAAGATGTATTTCCAAATGATATTATTAAAACCTAAACAGATGCAAATTCACAGTTTGCCTCTTTTGCCCACAAGTGCAACAGAGAACAGAGACTACGTGCGGAGGAGAGAAAATGGTCCTTTTACACAGCAGGTATGGGAGGGCCAGTGTGCTGGCGATCACACCCTGTGACATTTCCAAATGGGCAAGCATGAGCTTGGAAGTTAACCAACTTCTCAACTACTTTTCAAAGATGTAAAGATGTTTTATGATGATTTTTTAATGACAGCAGCAGCCTGAATTGGGTTGAAGAGCACATTGCTATAGAGTTTTCTACCTTTCACCAGTGTGTAATCAAGCTTTGAACGCTGCAGATCACTGATCGTTTACGTGGGAGGTTGTAGAGTTCTGTTTCCTCGTTAGGGACACTCATTAGCTTTCTGTGGCAATGCCTGGATTGTGGATGCAAGTGTGATCTGAGAAGTTATGTGGTGTTATACACTATCAGCATTCAGTGACATTTAGCTGCCAACAAGCAGAACTCTTGGCAATTCCCATGGCATTGCTGGATCTGCAATCAGACTGTGTAACTGGAGAAAACAGGTACAGTAAAAGTATTTTTAAGCCTCTTGTACTTAAGAAAATAAGAGGAAGTAAGAGGAGCTTTCCATTACAAAGAATTTTTTTTTTTTTTGTAGGTGTTAACAAAACACTTATTTAGTACACTAACTTGGTGCCTTACTGCCGGTTGGCTAACCTGCTAAATGTGATCATCATGCTGATCATACAGAGAATTGCTTTTTAAACTGTAGGTTGCTATCTTACAGAAACCATTTTGAAAATACAGAATGATCTTTGCAGAAAATAGTTTGAGCTTAACAAGCTAGACTAAGTCCACATCAAAATTATAGTGTAGGAAATACTAATCATGTGAGTAACTAATTACCATTTAATCATTAATATTTCCTGTTAGACATTAAAAGATAAGCAATTCCAGCTATTTCTGACTTGAAATTTGACCAAAAATTGTTTAGAGCATGAGTCAAGAAGGGCCATTTCTGCAGACCAACTGTTTCTTCACTGCTGATTCTCCATTGTCTTATACCTTACGTAGAGAGAGCATGAAGATGCTTTCCACTCTAAGTTGTGGTCATGTAATTAACCAGTAATCTCAGATACAAGCCCTTTAAAAGTTTCAGGAATTCCCTGAGAAAGAAATGGTGGGGAGTAAGAAAATAGTCTGGCAAAATATGTCTGGGTGGTTTGTGGGTTTTTTGGGTTTTGTTTGCTTTGGGTTGGTTGTTTTTTTTAAAAACTTTTATGTTATGGATCAACATGTAGCTTAGAGATGTTAAACTTCATTTTAAGTCTGGAATAACTAGAAATCATGAGTTCAGAAACATTATTTTGGGCTCACATTGGTATAAGTAGGTACAAAATAGGAAACCTTACTCTGTATTTTTTAGGAAGGGTTTTCTGTACTAAACAATTAAGGTGATATTGGTGTTTCTAAAATATTTACTTACTTCCCTCTTTATCTTTCCAAAGAAACCTTAAGGTCCTGAAATTTAACATGAATTTATACGTGTTTATTCTTGGCAGTGTAAAGCCACAGTGAATATATTGTAAACCAGAGATTCTTATATGTCTTCATTTAAAATTTTTCTCAAACATATGCAAAGTAGTCATGCAATTCTTATTGATATTAATAGGAAATGCATATGAATATAGAGAGGACAATAAGGTAGTTCTTCAAAGTACTTGTAGATTATAAATCAGACCATACAGACCAAGTATTCATTACACTACCTCAGCAGTTACTTCAATTTCAGTATAATTAGGTTCTAATGAAATTTTACTTTTGAAGAAAGGCTGCTAAAAAATTAAATCTTAAGAGCTTTATTTTTCAAACTGAGAACATGTTGGCACGTATTCATTGTAATAAGCCTGTTAAAAATACCTTTATTCATCTCATTCAGCCTCTATATTTCCCAGGGAAGCACAAAGCCAACAAAAAACAACTGAAAACCAAACTCAGGTGTACTGAGTGATGTCTTTCAGTAGGATTGTCTGAAAAATGGAAATTCTTCCCAATAAAAGAAATTATACAAAAACATCTCAACAATTTCTTCCTGAAAATGTAACACTTTAAGTGAAAAAAAGTAATTTTAAATATATTAAGAAAACTGGCAGTCCTGTTTGAATCTAAGCAAAAGTAGAGAAAAAATCAGATTTTATACTTAATGTCAGCGATTTTCTGGTTTTGAAGAAGAACCTAAACTGCCCAAATCAAACTCTCTGGCATTAGTTTTAAATCTAGAGAATTGTTTGACAGTCCCCATGCAGAAGTAATGTGTGCAAAAGGTTAAATTTTAAAGGATCTGTCCCGTGTACAGAGAATTTTTTACTAGAGAATCCCAATTTAAATAAATTATATATGACTTTCATTTCATGTGAAAGATATTGATATGAACAAGCACAACATAGTAATTTTGACTGAACAGCAGAAAGTAAAAATTATTCTTCCATCAGTGTGTTAGGTGAAAATAAAGATATTTTCTGATAAAGTGTTATATCAGACACTGCCTAAGTGAAGCCATGGCACATCAGAACCCTTCAGCATGATCCCAGGGCTTCCACGATGACAGAACCAAGAGTATTTTTTAATGAAAAAGAAGTTTCTCTTCTTACTGAAGAAAAAATGTACACAGCAGATATAGCCCTTGGGTACACTCAAGTCATGTCAAATAGATTAAAATCATTCCTTTTTTTGTAAATTTTGCAGTCTTGTTGGATCAATGATTGTGCAACAATACTCATAAAGAACAAGAGAAAATATCAAGTCTGAGACTTTTTAATTCTCCTGTGTTTAAAAAAAAAAAAAAGGTAAATAAAGTGTGACAAGTGAGCAGAAAATACTATGGGTGGTGTAAACAATGGTAGAATGCTGATTTTGCAGTGAATCTGTTTTGCACTTTCTTTGCTAAAAAGCAAATAGGTTTAGAAAGACAGAAAACCCTCACAAGCCATAAATACATAGCAGAGAACCAGAATGATTCCCATAGCTAATACTGCTGAGTAGACACTCCTGTGGGGCAGCTGAGGGCTTCTGTACCCTTCAGTGTGTTGCCTGAGGACATTGAGCAGAAGTGGGCACAGCTAACAGCACAGGACTCATCAGGAAAATGGACTTGACAAATACCCACAAAAGCAGACCAGTATCAGTCTTTAGATAAATTAATATTTAATATATTCATTGATTTATGCTAATAAATTTAATGTAAATATTAGCAATGTGCTTCATCTGGCTGTAAGTATTCATCAAAATATAGGCTATACACATCTTCCAGAATTGATGTTCATTTTAATTGCAATCCACTCCTCGTAGCACAGATGTGTAATTCACCTTCTACAGAGTGTGTTATACTGTAGATATCTATGCCATCATCTGGGGTAATGCACAGCCTGAATGCCTGGATGTTTATACAATCCTGCAACTGAAAAGAAGGTATTTGCTGGGCAGTCATGAATGATTCTGTACACAGTCCTCCTTTCTCATCATAATCATCATAACTGTTGGGAAAAAAAATAAAAAAAAATGGTGGAAATCCTTCCTGATTTTCAAGACTCAGTAACAGAAGAACTCCATAATCTGCAAATAATGGTGTTCTGCCAGCAGAGAAAGGCATAACGTCTGTAAAACCAGTGTTGAAAGCAGAAGTGGTTGGGTATCTCACAGAACACTGTACCACTACCATAGTGCCTGCTTCATTGACTGCCCTAAAAAATAGCCCCCCTTCCATGGCTGGAAAAGACAGCTCAATCAGTCTTGCAGACTTTCCTGCGCAATTCAATAGCTACTCAGCATGCACAACAAGTTGAGCATTACACATGCTCTTATCTGGGTGCTACAGTGGCGTGTTCACCCAGAAGGTGGAGTTCCTCTGACATGGGATGGGGAAATAACAGGGAAGAAGACAATAGGAAGGTACCAGAGAAGAAGCTCCGAAGATTTCCCAAAACAGGAGACGTTGCTCTGGAAACCTGACTTAGTTTCATCCTAGGACTTACAGTCCAGGGGAAAGTGGACATGTACTTCAAAGACCTCGTTATATTTTCTCAGAGTATGGGGGACTAGAACAGGTCAATGCCATATATGTATTCATACATCTTCCTGGTAGGGGACCCCTTTCTATAGGAAGATGCATGGGTACAGTGTGGCATGAAGAAAGAGGAGGTCCCTTCCAGTGCCTGAAGGGGGCCTACAGGAAAGCTGGAGAGGGACTTTCTACAAGGGCATGGAGTGATAGAACAAGGGGTGATGGCTTTAAGATGAAGGAGGGTAGAGTTAGATTAGATACAAGGAAGAAATTTTTCACTATGAAGGTGGTGAGGCACTGGAACAGGTTGCCCAGAGAAATTGCCCCCTTTCTGGAGGTGTTCAAGGCCAAGTTGGATGGGGCTTTGGGCAACCTGGTCTAGTGGAGGGTGTCTCTGCCCATGGCAGGGGGGTTGGAACTAGATGGTCTTTAAGGTCCCTTCCAATCCAAACCATTCTGTGATTCTATGATTCTATGAATCCAGCAATACATGTCAGTCAGGGATTTTGGACAGAAATGGAGCTTTTCTTTCTCCCTTTCAGTGGGCCCTTCTAATTGTGTGTTACAATAACATGTACACACAAGGAATTTCCATTCTATCAGGTATTCTGATAGTTCACACCATGAGAAACATCTGGACAACTTCATATGCTGCAGTTTGTGGTACAGAAGTTGAGAGAGATGTTTTTTTTCTCTTTCTATTTAAATTCAGTGAGTTTTTCAGCTCCACAAGAGAAAGAAAAAAAAACCCCAAAGCCAGAAATTAATCTTTCATATAGTAATATAATGATAGAAATTCCTTAAAAGAAAAAAGGAAGAATATGATATTCTCAGTCTGTTTTTATGCCCCCAGGTTATGGTGATAAATAACATTTTGCTTTTCTACTCCTTCCCCATTCCTGTGGCAGTATTAGTGTTGTTCCTTCTGGAAAAGCTCCATGGTGCAAATAACAACATAAACCCACTTTCTCCATGGTGGGAGTTGAAGATGGAACATTAACTTGAAAAAATCAATGGTCCTCATAAGATTATAGTTTTATGGAGTGGGGAAAGGAGACATCTGAGACCAGCCTTTAAGTCTTAAGAGGTAATATATGAGACTTCACAGACTGCAGTACTAACCTTACCTACAGAAAGTTTATGGTGCTTAGGAAGGCAAAATATTTAAGCTGTCTACAGACTACTGTCTGTGATGTGCTGGTGGATGTAGCATGTGCGAGGGTCTTGTGCTGATATGAAGCTGGGATATAGGTAGGGCATTCACCCAGACCTGAAAGTTGGAAAGTGTCTAGTAACAGATGTATCCTTACAGCACCAGTATGCCTTTCAGGAAGAAAGAATACAGCATCATTGAAGATGGTATCTAAAACAATTACCACATACATGGAGTTTTAGTGAAAAGAAAACTTCTCTTTTTTTGTGATTATCTTAAAAAAAAAAGTGGTAGGTCTTTGTGGTAGGACCCTTACTGTGATTTGGATGAGCACTTTATTAGAAGTACAGAAGAGAGAGAGGAAAGTAGCTGATAAGGTAGGTAAAAGCATCATAAAAACTATTATTTACTTTTAAAAGTAAATCCCAGCATCCTGTATCGACAGAAGAGATCTTATTTGTTTTAAAAGCCTTACTGAAATAGGACACTGCTACCTCACCCTGAGCAGATAAAGGAAATTTTGAGGCCAGATCACGTCTAGAATAATTCTCAAACTATTGTGGAGAGCAAATGCTCTCTCAATATCTTCTTTCCAGTCTTTACATTAAAAACTGCCTGGTACTGAGGCCCCACAAAAGACTGAGAAGCATCAGACTCATGGTGCGTGAATGTACCTTTTATGCTGACTGAGCCAGACTGACTTTTCTCCAAAAAAACCCAACCTTGGGAGCATTGGTAGCCACAGTATGTGCCCCATCGTGGCCACCTGCTGAGCACTCTGTCATGAGTAGCAGCTTGTGCTCAGGGCACTCGGGCACGCAAGATGCGTAGGCAGCAACGTGCTGGTTCTCTGGGCCCTCCTGGGGCTTTGTGAGCAGGCTGAGTAGACCTTATACTCCCTACAAACATCTTCTATACCTTGTCGTATGCAGAGATTGGAAACTGCTGATGGATATGCTACACCTCCCTTAACTCCCTTACATACGTGCACCTGACAGGCACGGGCTTCCTTTCCTATCTCTGGGTACAGCACAGGAAAACAGAATCATGGCCCATGACAAGAGTCCAAACATGCCCTTAACACACACTCGCACACACACAAGTACTGATAAGAATTAATATTAAATGGATTGTCCTGGTGCAAATGATGATCAGCAGTAAATTTACTAAGATATGTTAATTTAAAATATTTATGTGTTGTCTCTCTGTGCTTGTATAACTGCATTCTCCTAGTCATGTATCCAGTCTCAGGCAGGTTTAGGTGTGGTATCATGCAGGTCACTGCTAAAATGTTCCCCTGGTCCAGCATGATGAACACGGACATGACAATTGCAGTGGTGTAGTCTTTTCCTGGCCACGATATGTTATGAGATAAGTGGTCCTCCATTTCATTTCCTCTTCTTTCACTGGTTTATCTATTTATCCTGTAAATATGTGTATATGCAGTACCTTTGAAGGTGCCCACTCTTTATTGCTGTTCTAAGCATTAGCTTAAAGAAACCAATGCTAATAAAAATAATATCATGTTATCTATTTCTGAAGTCCAGGTGTAATGTTAGACAAATATTTTCATTACATCCTACTCAAAATATCTACTTCGTAACTCATTCTTCTCTGTAAATGCTGATGTACAAAACTCTTACTTTTTGTATACTTTGTGACCCTCAGCGGTTTACCATTCAGGTTTGAGAGCCTGAATTTTACTGGTCTTATGGCTTATTTCTAAAAGAACGTTTTATAAACTCAGACTTACTGTCTCCTGTACTGAGCAGATGAGTAGACGTGTCATTAAATTTTATAGACATTAGTTTACTTTTCTGGTATGAAATATTTTCCTTTTTTTTTTTTTTTTTTTTTTTTTTTTTTTTTTTTTTCTGTTCTCTGTCTCAGCATGATAAATACAAACTCATTTAGAACAAAAAATGTTGGTCTGAACTATGCATTGTGCTCTCATTTAAAAGTATGCTTGATAAAACTGACAAAAAATGTGTTGCTTGATTTCTCATTCCCTCTCTCTAAAACTGTTTCATCCAGCTGTTAAAAAGGGTAAGAAGAATATGCACAAAGGTGGTTATTATGTGAAAAATAAGGGGAAAAATCAGAAGCCTAATCACTAGTTTGTGTATATTAGCCTCAGTCCAATACTATGCCTCTCACCTAATGACAACATTCAATACCTAGAACATATAATAAATAATTTGTCTCTGGTGGCCCTTGCTTTTCCAAAAACTGTCAGCAGCTGCCTGGATCCCAGACTTCATGTTCATTAAACTGTCGGCATATCTGTAATGACTGCCCAGAAAAGGGTTGATTAGTACATACTGTGGTAGCTTTTCTAATTAAGGCTTTTCTCTCTAAGGGTGCGAATTTCACATTTTAGTAGTAAACCACAATGGATTAGACTCTTTGTTGACACAGCTGAATGGAATTTGAGGTTACTTAATCCCCTAACTACTGGCCCCTCAAACTTTTGCCAGTTCACTTCCCCAGAATAGTATTTCATAATATGCAACTTCAAATCTCATTTTTTTCAGTTTTCAACATAGTACCTTTAAGCAGAGTTGTTACTTTGTAATAGTTCTTGGCTAGTGTTCCACTTCTGCAGAAAATACAATCTGTTTTGATGCAGGGTTTTCACAGGATTCATGTACTCAGAATTGACCAAATAGGTATACAAATATGTATATTTCTCTCAAGTAATTAATCCTCTGGCTGTTTGCTTAAAACCATCTTTTTTTTTTTTTTGTTATGCTGATGGTGTTTCATCAATATAAACATGGAGAAGACTTAAGCTTCTTGGGAGGAAAAAATGAAGCTGAAGAGTCAACCCTGCAAAAAGAGAAAAATTCTCTTCCTCGGGAAAAAGGGTGCTCTTTTGGTGCGTCAAATGTGCTGCAATGTGACTGACTGTCAGTAGCAATGGCTCAGTCCACCACTCACGAAGTGAAGTGGTTGCAACTTTGCAAACCATGCGCAAAAGAATAGTCTTACTTGAGAGGAAGTATTCCCTGAGTGCCATATTTGGGGTTCTAAAGGTCAGGAAAACATCAGAATGGGTACTAATGAGGTAAGCAGACAAGGAGTTGAAACCTATGAGGTGAGTTTCAACCCCTGAATCTTATTCCCTAGTATACCCTAGGGAACCTCCCACTTTGAGGATTCACAATGAGTCTAAGTCTGGTAATTTTCCAGTTAGATTTCTGATTAACACGCATAGGACATGCTCCCATTCTACCATCCGAGTCCCATTAACTTACCTTTTCTAAGGCATGTGTTACACTAAGGCTACGAGGGAAGCCAGTAACTCTAGCACAGTGTGGACCACCAGCAGTTTCCAGCCGTTGTACTGAATGGTGGATCCTAAATCTGAAACAAGACTTATTTGCTGGAACAAAGGTGACAATCTGCATATGACCACCTTGGCCTTTGAGTAAATGACAAGAGTGAAAGGGAGAGGAAGGAGAGGGAGAAAGCAATTAATTTACTTAACAGCGTTGTCTAGAGTGGTGTAGGTGTTAGACTAGCTGTGGAGAGTAGGGAGATGCCAAGAGGCTGTCATAAGGTAATGGGGATGTGGGAGGACACACAGGAAAGGCTGGGGTAGGCAGACAAGACCAAGCAGTGACTCAGGATCGGTTAGCTTGGAAATAAGGCACCATACGGGGAAGAAACAGCAGGGAACTGGGAGGCAGGGATCTGGGTTAGGGGAAGCTGAAGCTACTCAGTGTGTCGGTAGGCTGCTGTCACACATGCCTTTTGGCCATGCAGAAGCTCTCACAGCTTCAAGGAAGACAGCTGCACTAAAAGATGATGGCTCAGTGATAAAACTGTGCAGCACCTGTGGGACTTCTGGCAGCTGCTATAGCAGCTTGATTTGTTTCCAATTTACTGTATATTGTTTTCTGTGAAAAAGGTCTGTCTGGTAAGCAAGGAGGAAGGTTGCTTATTTCTAGGTGACACTGCCTGGCTCTTGTGGCACTCTCTGGAGGCTTCTTCTCCTGAAAGCCATCAGGTAATGCCAGGAAATAAAATCTTCTGCATGGCCAGATGGGTCAAGCAAGCAGCCTGCAGTTAGAAAGTAACTCCTGGAAGGAGTGCGGGGAGCTGTTATGGTAGAAAGAAGATGCACAAACCTCAAAGAGAAAGAAATTCAAGGGACCAGAGAGAAATGATGGAAGTTGCTGGAGAAAAAATCTTGTCCATTAAGGAAACAGTGGGAAGGGAGGAAACTTGCAGATTGAGCCCAAATCACATGATTCCTTAATTACCTCAAGGTAATTAAGAATGTTGATTCTAACATGGGGGATATTGGCTTCTCTCAGTACATGGCCAATGAAAAATAGCCAATTCAAATCCTTCAGGACCCATGCTCCAGGGAATATCCAGATATTTTCTGCAACAGCTTCTGTGGCACAGACAGAGGAAAGTACGCTGAGAATATCCCTTGTAGAGGGAGGTTCAAATAACAATTTGGATAGAAGCCTTGTGTGCCTTTGCTGAAAGCTCCAGATCCTGGCTCACTGGCAGCTGCTCACTATCACTGCAAGTTGCAAAGTCAATAGTTATTTAGATAGAACAAATTTGCTGGCATTGTACATGTGTCTGCCTTAAAAACACCTGCCAGGCAGCTAGCTAATTGCTAGCTAATAATCTTTGGACAGTGTGTTGCAGGGTTTCTTCTTCATTTCCGCTCATTTTTTGAGGCAGTACAAATTAGCAAAAAGCTGCTTCAAATGAAAAACTAGTTTAAAGCTGCTTTAGGTAGCATCCCTGCCATTGCCAGTTGCAGTGAAGAAAGGGTCCAGCCCAGGGAGTGGAGTTATATCCTCCCAGTCCTTACCTGGCATAGCCTTAAGGCCAACTGAGATCAACTCATAGCGGAAGGACAATGTAAATGATACCTTATCGTTTCTAGTCATCCTTCCCTGAATAAACACTTTTCTGTACAAGAGAAAAAAAAAAGTGCTAAACATACATGTCAGGAAATGATTATTACTAAAATAAGTAGCATATACTAGCAACAACCCAGCAACAGTTTTTCCTGTTGCTTAAGCTCAGAGTATGATAAAGACAGAATTATTTTTAAGGTTCAGCAAAATTCAGTTGACTAATTAAATACCAGATTATTCAAATGATAATATAAATACTGTGATAAAGAAAATTTCTAGCTACCAAGTTCCTAAGTGTCAACATGAGATTGTTTTCTGTGTATCCACTGTGTTGAAATCATTCAGTCCAAAGCTGGTGGGTGGTGTCATCTGTGACCATGACAGTCTCATAAAGATAATACATTGGTGCAAAATGATCTAACAAGTTACTTTAATTGTCAATGCATTGATGCTGATATCTCAGTCTTCATTATTTCAGTTTTGAAATTTTAACACTTCATACAAAGGTTCAAATGGAAAAAAAACACGTCACTATCAAACCTTAGAGAACCAATCTGAAGGGAAGATAGGTAGCTGGTTGACAGAACTAAGGCCACTTATTTACTTATCCCAGAGGTGTATTAATGATTTAGCAGGGAAGTCTTTCCACCTTCATGGGAGAAGGACTTCATCTGCTAGTAACAGAGAAAATAAATTTTCTTGCTCTATTTCACTCTAGCTATCTTATTTATTTACTATAGTGAACACTTAGTTGTGACCTAAGGCAAAAACCTCCAGTTGTTAATGATGGCCACTGAAAAGCAGGGGATAACAGGTGTAACGTGAGTAGTTCTTACCAGGATATCAGCTCAGGGTATATACTTGGTTTCCTATCATTCTTCACTAGTCTGCTAACAACTCATGTGACAGCTACAAGACTGCTTTTCCTTCACTAGTATTAGTTGCTGTATTTCAGCTGCCACACTCCGAAAATGCCTTTTTCTCCTGACAAAAACAAGGCCCAAGGAACCAGTAACTCAAACAAGAGAATTTAGGCCTTCTTTCCTCACCAAATTGCTTGCAAATGATGATAGAAAGATGGGCAAACTAATTTTCAGTAATGTGATAAGAAAGACCTAAATTAATGGATATGTAATTAGAGAAAAGAGGGGATGATTATAAATGAAATATATTTCATTTAGATCTGAATATGTAGATCTGCTTTGATCAGTTAACAAAATGTATTGCATTTTCACCACAATATTGGTTCTTAATAATATTAAAGACATTTGATTTCTTTGACTGGGAAGAAGGCCAATCCTAATCACAGACACCGTAAATACTCGTCTAATCCCTTTCTCTGTTTTATCTCCCACATATCAGTTCCACAACATTTCTGCATGTCTAGTCATTTATATGCATTGCTAACACAGGACAGTCTTCTAGAAGGGTATGTTATTTTATTCTGGAAATGCTCAAAAATGGTTGCTGCAATCACTTAATCACCTTATTCATCACATGAATACCATGTGGTTTTTGAAAGAGCATGAGTTACTATTATTGTAGCCAAGAGTGAACAGAAAAAGAAGAAAGAAAGGGAAAGAACAGCCAGAAAAAGAATAGTGAAACAGATAATCTTCATAATGAATCATGGAATCATAGAATCATAGAATCATACAATCATAGAATATAGAATGGTTTGTGTTGGAAGGGACCTTAAAGATCATCCAGTTCCAACCCCTCCTGCCATGGGCAGGGACATCCTCCACTAGACCAGGTTGCCCAAAGCCCCATCCAACCCGGCCTTGAACACTTCCAGGGAGGGGGCGTCCGCAGACTCTCTGGGCAACTTGTTCCAGTGCCTCACCACCTTCACAGTGAAAAATTTCTTCCTTGTATCTAATCGACTCTACCCTCCTTCATCTTAAAGCCATCACCCCTTGTCCTATCACTCCATACCCTTGTAAAAAGTCCCTCACCATCTTTCCTGTAGGCCTCTTCAGGTACTAGAAGGCCGCTATAAGGTCTCCCCAGAGCCTTCTTTTCTGCAGGCTGAACAATCCTGCTTCTCTCAGCCTGTCCTCACAGGAGAGGTGCTCCAGCCCTCTGATCATCTTTGTGGCCCTCCTCTGGACTTGCTCCAACAGCTCCATGCCTTTCTTGTACTGGGG